>JAJMFD010000004.1:232643-255656 GCA_030574535.1 Tortispora starmeri | reverse complement strand
TCTTCTTCAGCTTTGCCATCGCTAGAACCCTCGTCGTCGCCACTGCCGTCCCCGTCTTCTTCAGCTTTGCCATCGCTAGAACCCTCATCGTCGCCACTGCCGTCCCCGTCTTCTTCAGCTTTGCCATCGCTAGAACCCTCATCGTCGCCACTGCCGTCCCCGTCTTCTTCAGCTTTGCCATCGCTAGAACCCTCATCGTCGCCACTGCCGTCCCCGTCTTCTTCAGCTTTGCCATCGCTAGAACCCTCGTCGTCGCCACTGCCTTCCCCATCCGCCCCTGTTTCGTCATTAACTGCACCCCCTTCTAAACCATCCATCCCGCCAGCTCCTTCATCATCTCCATCTCCATCTTCTGCCACTCCCTCTTCCGCTTATGTTCAGCCTACCTATACTGCTCCACCATATTGTGAAGGACAGTTGCAATGCAATCCTGATGGTCTAGTTGCTCGCGAATATTGGACTGAAAGGATGAAAGACTTCACCATCTCTGACATGAAATCCGGTTATTTGTCAAAATTCACGGGTAGGGAAGTCACTGGAGTACAAGGTTTTGACACGCCAAATAATGAAGCAGCTAAAAAAGATGTCGGTCCATTGGATATCATGGGTTTCGAAACTAACTCACCGTATAACTTGAGTGTGGTAACTACGGGATACTTGGTGCCCCCAGTAACTGGCGAATACAAACTTAATACCTTCGCAGATGACGGTGTCGCTATATTCATCGGAGATAACTCTGCATTCCCTTGTGGATTTGATAGCCCTGTAAGCTCCGGTGACCCAGTTTCTATGAGCCTGGTGTTTACCCAGAAACTTTCTAGCGGCAGCATTTATCTAGAGGCTGGTGTTCCCTATCCTCTCCGTGTTGTGTGGTATAATCGTGCTGCAGTATATGGCCTTACAGTCGATTGGACTATTCCCGGAGAAGGCGTGAAACGTGATATGACTGGTTACTTCTATCCAGACGACTGTGACCTTCGAATCGTTTATAGAGCCTGAGTATGAGCGGTTCTATCTCGATTTTTACGATGCCTTTTCTCAAATTTCTTGATCCCAGCAACTAATATTTTCAAACTTCGATCACTCTGTCTTATTATTTCAGTTCGTTATACATCTAAGATGTATCCCTCTTTTTGTGTTTTAGCATAGTATTACTGAGTCTACATCAGAGTAGACCAATAAATGCTTTTCTCAGTTTTCATTCATTATTCGTAGATTAAGTCTAGTTCATTTTTAAGTATATTTAGTGTATATTGAGAGGTGACTATCTCTCAAAAGCCTTCGAATATACTGTCCATATCAGTGACCTTGGTACAATTAGGTCAGTCGTTACGTAAGAAATGACGAGTTTCTTTGGTGGGACATATATTAATTTAAAGGAATTGTAAACATTAACTCTCCTAGTTACGATACATGATGAGAAATAGTAGTATACAAAGAGCACACTATAGAATAAGCCGACAATTACAGCCAAGCAGTTCATTTCATAGTAACAATCTCCTCGGCACTAGTTGGATGAATCGCCACAGTATCATCAAACTGCTGTTTTGTGGCTCCCATACGTACAGCAACTGCAAACCCTTGAAGTATCTCACTAGAGGCTTGACCAACCAAGTGCAAACCTACGACTTTTTCCTCAGAACCAGCACATACTAACTTATAGGCGGTTTGGACTTTATGTTCAAGCATGGCATAATACATACCATTAAAAGTCGATGTATAAACTTTGATACTGTCTTTACCGAACTTCTCAATGGCTGCATCTTCTGAGAGTCCTACTGATCCGGCCTCCGGGTGCGAGAATATGGCCGACGGAATATTTTCGTAGTTTAAATGCCGATCAGGAGCACCACCAAACAATCTATCGGCGAGTCTTCGGCCGGCAGCAATAGCGACAGGAGTTAGATTCACAGCATCGGTAACATCGCCTAAGGCGTACACGTTAGGCACTGAAGTGTTTTGGAATTTGTCAACCCATATCGCCTTTTTATCTGTTAACTTGACACCTGCATCTTCAAGACCCATATCATTGACATTAGGGACCCGGCCAACCGACCAAATCAAGTGCTCAACGGTGATAGTTGATTGATTTCCATCTCCATCTTCAAGGGAAACTTGGAGCAGTCCAGAATTTAGCTTAGATATCGAAATAGGTTTCAATATATTTTTGTGTAAATGAATTCCATTTGATTCATATACTTTCGTTATTTGGTCTTGTATCAAAGAATCAAAGGCTCGTAGGACTTTATCCCGGCGTATAATCAAATGAGTTTCGGTACCTAGGGCATTGAGCACACCGGCCAATTCAACTCCAATATATCCAGCACCAACAACTGCGACGGACTTGGGTTGATTCTTGAGATCAAAAAATCCATCAGAAGTCATACCAAACTGAGCACCGGGTGAAGTGGGGACAACCGCATGGCTTCCGGTGGCAATCAACACATTCTTTGCCCCAATTTTCTGTTCCGAACCATCATTCCTAACAACTTTAACGAATAAAGAATCACCTTCCTTCATCAAAGATGCATGACCCTCGAAATGAGCAACGTTGTCTTTCTCTAGGTTTTTTTCGTAAATACCATTAAGTCGGTGAATGTAGTCCTGCCGCTTCTGTACGAATCCAGGCCAGTCAAAAGTGGGCATTTCAATAGAAAATCCATATCCTGGTGCTTCTCTTAACGTTTCTGCCATAGTGGCTGCTGACCACATTACTTTCTTCGGCACACATCCAACATTGACGCATGTTCCGCCAAGTACAGGAGACGCCTCGACCAAAGCAGTTTTAACTCCATAGACACCGGCTGCTTTCCTTGCGGACGCTAAGCCACCAGAGCCACCACCAATAACTACATAATCGAACATTTGACTCATTTGACCTGCTAACTGACCAAGACGGTGCATGTAATAAAGGGTTAATAGGAGAAGTACTGGGAGATTAGTACTCGAGGTTAAGCGGAAAACTACGGGAGAATAAAGTTTCGCTTTTTATTAAAGGAAAGAAGAAAAACATAATTTCTTCAAAGTCGTTTCAGTATTGAATGAGTTCCTGATTCTTAATCTAATTTGTAAATTACAATTTTGCTGATTTCCCTGAATGCTTAAACACTATTAATTAATTACCTTATCGAGAATAAAATATGTCTCTTCCCATTAATGTGAGAGTCCCTTCTGGAGCCGGGTAGGGAGTTTCCCAATTGGGTTTAAATTGCTTTCCCCGAGAAAGTAAACATTGAAGTACATACTTCACGTTGCTCTTTAACCGTACCCTAGAGCTAGCAAGATGGCTCTAAAAGTAGACACTTTGAAAGATATTGCTCGAAGAACAGGTTTGTTACAGACAGGGCCTAAAGCTTTATTGCATCGTCGGATTCTCACTGCTCCAGTTGATATTCCCTCTTCAATCTTATCTGTGGATGTAGGTGTGCGAAATCTAGCAGTGTGTTTGCTCAAGCCCAATCCAGAACGGTTTTCAACAACCCCTATACATGTGGAATTCTGGGAGAAATATGATTTAGCAGATGTAGATTCAGATATATCGAGTCTTCCTCGCTTGGCAGATCAATTGCGGGGTCTATTCACTCCGTTAGTTCATAAAGCAGACACAATACTTATAGAAAAACAACGTCAACGGTCAGGCGGGTCACGTGTAGTATTTGAGTGGATGTTGCGAATAGGTACAGTTGAAGCCATGTTACATGCAATTGCGTCTGGTTCGGCAAAAATCCATTCTGTTATTCCCCAACACTCCTCAGCATTTTGGACTCCTCCCCATCTTCGAGGTCCAATGGTATCGGAAACCATTCGGCATCGTGAGTTGAAGAAACTGCGCACAACCTTATTATCAAGTATACTAAAATCTAACACGCCACGTCTATCTTATGCTTCTGGGCTTCGTGAATCGGTTTTGTGTATGCTGAATAATAAATCAAAAATGGACGATTATGCCGATTGCTTACTTCAGGGTATAGCATGGCTAGAACAAAGGTATACTCTTAACCAAATTCAGCAATTACTGAGTGATCCAAGGCATGTAGAAGGCATTCTCCATTTAGCTTCTTCACGACACTCGCTCTACATCAATGATACATCAGTTACCCCTTCACAGTCCGTCCTATCTCAATTAAAAGGACAAGCTATCAACTATTGCAGCGACCCCAGCCCATTGGGCTTCCCGTGCGATATCCAAATGACATAAGCCAAAAGTAAGATAAAATTGTGTGGTCGATATAGAGGGTATCATTCCATTCTCTGATGATCACAGCGAGAGAATTGTGTCGGCCAAAGCATCGCTTTGTTCCTTCATTTCTTCTGATGCAACTAATGAAAGATCTGGGAGAGGCTCTATTATGGTGAGAAAGTGACGGTAAACTGTATTCCATAACACTTTGTCGGTAAGTTCAGCGGCATGGATAATTCCAGACGCTCGGTTTAATGAGACCACTCTCTCCATCCTTTGATGAACTAGCATCAGGCGGCCAAGTAAGAGTTTCTGATTGTTAGGAGATAATAAGTAGGGGCTAAGAACATTAGACTCTATGGCCCATGTCAGTACTGTGGACAGAAAAGCCAGGACAAAGAAGTATGTTCTTCTGGCTAGATCTAAGCGGTGGAAAACATCAACTGGTGATTTAGTATTAAATCCAGTAATAGAATGACGAACAACATAGGCATAGTATGTACCAATCAGATCAATTAGGCCAACAATGAACACAGTAAGTACTGCTTCTCGTTGATAGAGCCGAACATACCGCGGAGTGAAGAACCGGGTAGTTAAAATTAATGCAATAAACATAGCAAATATATGAGGAAAAGCTAAACTTGGAATCATGTATAGAAGAAAACTCTGAGGAAATCCAACCCCAAGCTCATTCTCCGGGAAACACCACTCACAATGCAGAGCAGCAGGGCCCAGTACCAAACGAGCAGTTACGGCTTCCACAGTCTTTAGCGCAGACGCGCTTGCTGTTGGAACCGGATATTGTACCGGAACTATATATATAACTGCAAATCCCATCACAGCCATTAACAGTATCTGCAGTCGTAAGGGGACCATTTTAGCTTGTTTGAAATCAAGAACTCGTGGCAGCTTCACTATGAATAAGGCAGTAGAAACCAGTCCAGGAAGCACAAGCATAGCCAAAACTGTCGCTATGGCTGAATACGACTCCCAGTTTACTGAAGTCATGGCTTAGGAAGAATCGTCTGATTGGAAGTGTATAAACCAACTTGTACGTGCGACCCTTCCTTCTACATAAAGGTAGGTCTATGATTCATGTATGATACCTTATATACGTTTGTGACCGTAGAAGAATAAGTGAAGGTTGTCTGGCCGAGTGGTCTAAGGCGTTCGACTCAAGTGTTATAACACTTCCCTACGAAGACGCAGGGTTCGAATCCGGCAACGGGCAAGAGTTCGAATCTCTTGGCAACCAATATACCTTTTTTTATTGTTGTAATATCGATTGATATCTTCATTCTTCAAGTGTACCAAATAAATTAACTGACAGCAGCAATTTCCTCATTTGGTTTTCCTCTCTTTAATTTTTTCTAACCGATAGATAACGTGAATTAATGACCACAACAGATTCGCCCAAAGCGGCACAATTCCGGCCTAGTATCCAAATTTCTCACACCGCCGAGAAGAAACATGTCCGAAAATGTATACAGACCTTGAAACAGGTTATCGCTAATATGACAACTCCAGGAAATGACATGATTCAACTTTTCCCTAATGTAGTTGATCTTCTTGTACATCCCCATGGAGAAATTCATAAGCTCTGTTTATTATTCTTGATTAATTATGCGAAAGCCGAACCTAATCGGGCTTCAGAGGCTTTACCGGTTCTTGTACGAGGACTGGATAGTGCATCTCCTCTCATACGTAGTCTGAACATTCGCTCTATATCGTATATCTTGCTCCCAGATTATATTGATGCTGTGCTGGAACACGCCTCAATACTACTCCACGATAGCGATCCTATGGTCCGTAAATCTGCTGCTTACGCTGTAGCGAAGATCTGGGACCAAGCATCCAAATCGATTACTGAACTAGGGATCTTAGATGATTTGAATCAATTATTAGATGATGATAATCCTTCAGTTGTTGCCGCTGCTTTATCGGCTTTGATTGACATCACCGAACGCACTCCGGATATGGAACTTACGTTTGACTATGAAAACGCTCTAACTGCTGTTCGGACCTTGCCAGACTGTAACGAGTGGTATCAGACTTATGTTCTTCAAGCTCTGTTGTCATTTGTGCCGTCCTCGTCTGCTCAAGCTTGTGAGATAGCTGACCTTCTTCTTCCCCGATTGCAACATACCAATACAGCTGTCGTATTAGGATCCATTCGAGCAATACTGTATTTAACTCACTTTATTACTGCTGAAACCACTGTTCGCAGTTTATGTTGTCGGTTTGCTGCTCCTTTGCTCTCTCTTCTTTCGAAAGCGCCGGAGTTGCAATACGTGTCACTGTGTGCTACCGTTATTATCATTCAAGAACACCCATGGATTTTTTCTTCAGGAGATGTAAAAGTATTCTTTTGCAAATATAATGATCCTCCTTATATCAAGTCTGCCAAACTAGATATAATCTCTACCTTAGCAGACGCCAGGAATTATGACGATGTCCTCACTGAACTAAATGAGTACGCTACTGATATTGACCTGGAATTTTCCCGTCGGGCAGTTAGAGCAGTGGGTAACGTCGCAATTCGCATCCCTGCTTCAGCCAACGCGGCTATGAAGCTTTTGACAGATTTAGTAGATACTGGTATCGACTATATTCTCCAGGAGATTGTGGTAGTGGCCCAAAGTATCTTTCGTCGCTACCCAAATCGCTTTGAGAACATTCTTCCGTATTTAATGAAAAATGTCGATGTGGCTGACGACCCCAAAGCTAAGGCTGCTTTAGTGTGGATTGTCGGCCAATATGGAGATATTATTAACGATGCCCCTAATATCCTGGAAGATTTTTTGTTCTCGTTCTTGGACGAACCTTTAGAGGTTCAATTAGCGTTATTGACTGCTACTATGAAATTATTTTTACTGAAGCCTAACGAAACTAAACATCTGGTTACAAATGTGCTGAAATTGGCTACAGATGAGGTGGATCATCCTGACTTACGAGATCGGGGGTACATGTACCGCCGTCTAATTTCAGCCAAACCTGAAACTATTCGTCGCATAATAATGAACAAAGAAACTCCAATTCCGGCTGTTCCTGAGAAATTTTCTTCAACCATGGTGGAAGAGCTATCCTTGAACATTGGAATGCTTTCAACACTATATCTTAAAACCAGCAAGCAGGTATTTCCTAAATCAAAGCCTCGGAAGCTTCCTGTAGCTACGGGTGTCAAAACTCGGAGGCCGACACCTTTGAGACACGATTCTCTTGGTGTAGCACACAATGGTATCGGGGCTGATGGACCGCTTTCCCAGAACCCAACCAGCTATCCTTCTGTTTCGCCAACTGCTCTAGAACACCAAGCTACCATGCATAGTGTAACCATGACTTACGCGCCTTTGACATCAGCAGCAACTACTCCATTAGCTTCTGATGGGCTAGGGTCACTGTCTAACTCAAAACACCTCTACCAAACGCATTACAACGGAAACGACCATTCTGACGAAAATCTTGACGATGATGATCTCGATGACGATTTAGCTGAAGTAGAAGATCTACTAGCATAAGTTACAAATAAATAAAATATAAAAAAGAATTAAATAAACTTTACGGGGTTCACTATAGGAGTTCATGTTCCACCAGGCCTAGATCTTCTGCCAGGCACGGAACTTTAGTAATCAAACCATCTATCTATCCCAACAGCATCTGATAGTTATTACTAGTTTTTGCACCCCACATTGAAAAAGTTTATTTTTTCTTAACGAGTCTTATTTACACCTTACCCCCAAACTTGCCCTTAAGTTTTCTTCTAACTTGCCCCACGCAATTCAACTTCGCTTTTCAGTAAGCTTTCATCACAATTGAGTCATAATTGATCAATTTCAGCTCTAAATTTTATTTTCTGCAATAAGGCCAATGTCATTCTCCTCTTTTTCACAACCTACTACCCTAGCTGCTTGGAAAGACCTTGCAGCTATTTACGAAGCCAAAGGTAAGGATTTCTCGGTCAAGTCAGAGTTCTCTAAGGATTCTTCCCGATTTGAGGATTTTTCCTACACTTTTACCAATTATGACGGCTCCGAGATCTTGTTCGATTTTTCCAAAAACTTGATTGACGATGAGATTCGTTCAAAATTGGTTAGCTTAGCTAATGAAGCTAAAGTGGCTGACCTTCGCAATGCCATGTTTGCAGGTGAGCACATTAATTTTACTGAGGACCGCGCTGTTTATCATGTGGCATTACGCAATCGTGCAGGTCGGGAAATGAAGGTCGATGGTGTCGATGTTACTGTTGAGGTTAATGCTGTTCTAGCCCACATGAAAGAATTTAGTGAACAAGTCCGCTCGGGTGATTGGACTGGATATACCGGTAAGCCAATCTCAAATATTGTCAATATTGGAATTGGTGGCTCCGATTTGGGACCAGTCATGGTTACTGAAGCTTTGAAGCCTTACTGTAAAAAAGGTCTCTCGCTGCATTTCGTCTCCAACATCGACGGAACGCACATTGCGGAAACTTTGGCCGCCTCGGACCCTGAAACCACCTTGTTTCTTATTGCGTCGAAGACTTTTACTACTGCTGAAACTATTACTAATGCCCTTACTGCTAAAAAGTGGTTCTTGGAACATGCCAAAGATTCTAGTCATATCGCCAAACACTTCGTGGCTTTATCAACTAATAAAGAGGCTGTAGTAGAATTTGGTATTGATCCTCAAAATATGTTTGGCTTTGAGAACTGGGTCGGTGGTCGGTACTCCGTTTGGAGTGCTATTGGAACCTCAGTCGCCTTGGCCATTGGCTATGACAACTTTGAGGCATTCTTGAAAGGTGCTGAGGCTATGGATCGCCATTTTGTGGAAGCACCACTAGAAAAGAACATTCCTGTCTTGGGCGGCCTATTAAATGTATGGTACAATAATTTCTTTGGTGCGCAGACTCATCTTGTTGCTCCCTTTGATCAGTATCTCCATCGATTTCCCGCATACTTGCAGCAACTATCAATGGAATCCAACGGAAAAAGTGTTACCAGATCAAACGAGTTTATAAAAACCTCCACTGGTGCCATTCTCTTTGGCGAACCATGTACCAATGCCCAGCACTCCTTCTTTCAGTGTGTTCACCAGGGTACTAAACTTATTCCTGCCGATTTCATCTTAGCTGCACAGAGTCACAATGATCCTTCTGGGGATAAGAAACACCAAAAGATGCTAGCTAGTAACTTCTTCGCTCAAGCAGAGGCCTTAATGGTCGGAAAAACCGTTGAGGAGGTTAAGGCCGAAGGAAATCCCGAAGCTCTACTCAACCATAAGTCATTCTCCGGAGACCGCCCCACCACGAGCATTCTTTGCCAGAAGATAACTCCAGCTACACTTGGTGCGTTGATTGTTTATTATGAGCATCTTACTTTCACTGAAGGTGCCATCTGGAACATCAACAGTTTCGATCAATTTGGTGTGGAGCTTGGTAAAGTGTTAGCCAAGAGCATCGAAAAAGAACTAGATTCTCCTGATCCAGTAACTACACATGACTCATCTACTGCTGGCCTGATTAATAAATTCAAATCCTGGCTTTAGTATGATCCTCTTGCCAATATTTAGTAGAACATTAATAATATTATTGATTTTTTTTTTCTGTTACAAAGCATTATTAAGTAAACTATGCTATGCAATTAACCGGAGTAGTTCTGTTGCCTAACTTTTTCATATGTCTACAGCAACAACATCGTTTGAGTTGTGTTTCTTGTAATTCTGCCTGGCAGGAACGATTGTTTCTAGACGATTAGCAGAAATAGGCATATTAGGCTCCGGTCCATCTGGAATGAGTTTTTTGTTCGGATCATTGAGAATGCTAGGATCAGGATCTAATCCAAGAAGTGTGCGAAAAATAACTTGCGCTCCAGGCTTCGACATCACTTCAAATCTCTCAGAGCAACTAGAAGATATACAGCATTCTGGACAACCTGATATACATGGACAATCTTCCAGTCGAGTTAAAGATATCTTTAAGATATCTTCTATGTAATTGAAGGCTCCAGATGTTACTCCTGCCCCATTTCCATCCTGAGAAATACGGTCATAGAAAATCAGACGAGCGGGACGTTTTCTTTGCGATTCAGTTTGTGCGAATTCCTTCTCAGGCGCTTTGCACTCTGTGCTAATGTCGGCCCCTGCTCCATTTTCAGTATTACCTAATACTAATAAAGGAATCATACATATGATTGTATGTTCGGCTGCATGAATTGCCCCGGCTGCATGTAAATTTTTGCTTTTCATTACTTCTAGAGCTGATGTGGGTATTTCAATCCAGAATCCTTTGGTGAATGATATAACTGGAGGGTTATCCACCGCAACTGTATCAATTATTTGACGATGTTTGCTCATTTTGAAGTAACCAAACACAACTGACTCCACTCTTATTTTGCCATAAGCTGCAATGCTGTTACCTTTTCTGTCCATGCCAGAATCGTTTCCTAGTCTATGTATAATCTCACTCTCAATTGGATCGACATTAGTAAAGTCTCGTTGAACAGTTGTCCAATCCACGAACACTTTTTTCACTTTAGCAATTCTTTTATCAGGATCAAACATTTTGACCAAGTAAGTCTCACCTTGATGATGTATAATCGCCCCATCATAGATTGTAAAAGTCATCCTTGAGGCCTCAACTTCTTCCAATATGGTATTTCTACCATCTGTTATGTCCAGAATGACATATTTGTCCTCTTGTATTCCACGAAGAGAAACCCGAGTCGAAGGACGAGGAAGATATAACGGAGACGGGTGATATTTCATGGTCTTCTGATTGAAAGGCAATTTTTTCTTCAAAATCATCTCAAAATTGTTCGGTCTCTTGGGATCCCTGAAGTATTTTGCATCAGTAGTTGCGTCTATCAACTTCTCATAAGCAGCACATTGAAGATGTGGCTCCAAAATGGTAGGATTCTGAAAGTCTATAGAAATTCTTATATCGGGAGATGAGAATACTAGTTCAGGCCGTGCCATATAGTATTGATCCGTAGGATGTGGAGAGCCAACGTAAACACACAGTGATGTTTTCTTGCTCCTTCCAGCTCTACCAGCCTGTTGCCTGAATGCTGATATCGATAAAGGAAAACCACTGATGACTACTGCATCCAAAGATCCAATATCTATACCGATCTCCAATGCTGTAGTTGCAACAATACCTAGAAGATCTCCAGAAAACATAGCAGCTTCTATTTCTTTTCGTTTTAAAGGCTCATATCCTCCTCTGTAACCTCGCACCTTAGCGCATAGGTCTTCCTTACCCAGTCTCTTTAGTTCTTGCAATACCGCTTTCAAAGATAACTCACAGTAGATTCTAGTTCGAGCGAACATGATCGTTTTTGCTCCATTAATAATCAAGTTAACGAATACCTTAGCAGCGATTGATGGTCCATCAACTCTACCAGTACCGAGATCTCTCGGATCTTTTCTTGGTGGATTCCAAAAAAGGTAGTGTTTCTTTCCAAATGATGATCCATCTACAAATATATGCTTTAAGTTATTCCTGCGACCGGTTAAAGCAGCTAGATGTTCTAAAGGATTCTCCATGGTAGCTGAGCAGGAAATAAACTGAACAGAAGTATTGCCGTAAAGTTCACAAAGTCGAAGAAGTCTTCTCAATACGAGAGCAACATTAGCACCAAATACTCCGTGGTACATGTGTATTTCATCTAGCACTACGTATTTCATACGCTGGATAAAGAAGCTCCAAGTTTCTCTGGACGGTAAGATGCTAGTATGAAGCATATCGGGATTAGAGAAAATAACAGAACATGAGTCTCTAATACGACATCGGGATTTAAAATCTGTATCTCCATCAAGTGAAGCTATCTCGATAGTATCTTTGAGGATATCACATGCACTGATAAGCTTCCGGAGCTTCTCCTCTTGATTATGGGCTAAGGCTTTTGTAGGAAATAGCATTAATGTAGTAGAGGATGGATCGGAAATCAGAGACTGTAAAATTGGTACCTGATAAATGACTGACTTACCGGAGGCAGTTGAAGTGGTGACTACAACACTATTGCCATCATGCAGCTCATTGATGGCTTCAGCTTGATGTGAGTAGAAAGACTCAATTCCAAATGCCACTTTTAGGGCCGAGGTTATAGAACTATTTAGTGGCATACTAAGATCTCGGAAGTCCGCTTCTCTGGGAGGAAATACTTTATGGCTGTGAGGGATAATTTGATCTAAATAGTCTGGGTTTACCAACCATTCCTCGATTAGACTATCTAAGTCTTTCTTATGATTATCTGATCCCTGCGGTTGTAAGACATCTTTTATCTCACTACTTGGAGGCTGGGGGATTATTGCCTCATTCACTAGATCAGTCCAAGTCTTGCCGTTACCAAACCAAGCCTCCAAGGCTGCTTCTAGTCGGTGATCCCTCCGCTGAATAGCTCGCTGCAAGGTTTTGGCATTGTATTTTCCTCTTACATATTTCCCAGGCATATTTGTGAACTCTGCAATACTTATTTGATTAACTGTATCAAAAGTTTGAACTTTGGCTTCAATAAAATTGAAGATCAGCTCGAATCGGCTATGGCTATTGAGATCAGTATTGAATACATCTGAATCTTGCAGATCAGATACATTTCGAGCCTCTCCAGATACGATTTCTTCCGTATCCACATAGTCAAAAACCACATTTTGGGGCATCAAAGTTTTGATAAGAGCAGCATCCTGTACGGTGAAATTTAAACTGCCTGTAATCGCCTGCAATTTAGGTATAGTAGGCAGAAGAGGTCGTCTTGAAGTAAAGAACGTAATAGCAACATTTAGATTATGGTATATCTGTTTTAAACGAGCAATCTCAGGAGTATCAGGAATAGGATTGGTTGCTACTTTTCGTCGTTTTGGGGGCATCAAAAGGATTGGTAAACGAGGAGATCTAGGATTGATTTCAAGAAAGTAAGTGTTTAGGTAGGTTACTGTGCTTAAGGTTAATAAGAGTTCGTGACTACTGCAGTAACAAGTATGGAAGCGTAACAAGGGCAAAATAATACTATTATTAATAAAATACAGAAATAAAGGGGGAGTGAAGTGCTTGTAGCTTCCGGTTATAAGTTACACTCAGGCGCATTGCCATAATGGAGGTGGAAGCTCTAGGTCTGCATCGGCAGATAAGGCGATCTGAGATTCGGCCAGAGTCTGAGACTTTACAGAGTAGTAATGAGCAAGTTGATGCACGATCCAGCGGGCATATGCTTGTTGAGCAGGTTTCTCGTATGGTATATCCACAATTGTGTGGAAGTTAGAAGGCATACTTCGGTATGTGTGGTGGTTTGTATCTGCAAAATTGTCCTCGAAGTTGTCATCATAGTTATTCTCATAGCCAAAATCCTTCGCATCTAAGCACATATCATACTCAAGCTCATCCTCTGCTCTATCCCGAGACAAATTAGAGCGAATAGCCTTTTCCAAGTCCCGTAGCATTCCTGTGTGGACCCGTTTATGATGTAGTTGAAGAATCAAAGGTTTACAGGATGGGGCGCGAAACTTCGCCATCTTATCTACAGTAACCGGGTAATCCATTGACCCCAGTAGTTCTAACGGAGAGAAATCGATCTTATCGGTCTCTTCAGCTTCCTTTATCGGCTCCATTCCAGCATCAGCACATATCCGCAACAGTTCTTGATCTCGCGCCCTCCAACGGCGCTTACGAGCTGATATTGGACCATTAGAGATCCGAATTGAATCCACTGAGGGTGCACGGTGACCATGCATAGGAGGCCGCAGCTCAATCCGCTCGAAGTCAATAGAGTCCTCAACCAGGTTCTGGTATGGAGTCTGTTCGGCGATACGCGACGTTAGGTTAATATATTCGGCATCTAATTCATTTGTGCGGTCCTCCTTTATCAAATACATGTGCAGTATATATCACTTAGAAGCGTTGTTAAGTTTGTTACAAAGAGACTTCGTTTTGCTGTTAGAGTGAGTAATAGTAGATTTCAGAGTTCAACTTAAGCCCTATAAACCCTATTTTTTCTCCTGCCATACTCCCAATCCAAGCTCGGGAAATATTCCAAGACACAATTCTACTAGCTATAGCTCATATAGAATATTTTAGACATCCCGTAACTTTCCTCATTGAGTTGACCTATTCTATATCTGCTCATGAGCTTTTCACGACTATTGCGTGAAAGCCGACTGGCTTCCATGCCAGAACCTCTACCCCGGTCTGGGTTTCACCCGTCTCAGCAGATTATTTCAGCTACTGCAGAATCTCGTAAGAATCAGGACTGGGGTGTGAAACGCACTTTGCCTCGCCGGGCCAATAAGTATCATGCGATTGGGTACTATAAACTAGAGCAGCCCGAAAGATACATGGACTATCGAGGCAGGGATGGTGCTTACTTGAACAACCGGCGACTGGCCGCTATGAATCTTCCATTCAAGGCTACAAGTCCAGATGCTGCTACCACCGCTTATGACCGTACGCCCAACCCATTATTACGAGATCTAGTTCGTGCACCACGTACATCTTTGGCAGTGGTGGATGCTATTCGTAAAATGTCGAACAATGAACGTGAGGATCTTTTACGGAAGCTCCGCACTACTGAGTCATCAAATTTTCGTGAATGGTGTAAAGGTCCAGGTGCATCCATTTTGGCTAATCAAGGTGCTCGTGCAGCCACTTTACAATATTTAGATCAAATTATTGAGCATAACTTGACCTATAGACCAAAAGGTTCGGCAGGTATGTCCTATATACTTCCTGGAGCCGTTCGCAATACCCCAAATGGATTGGTTCAAGCAAACTTCGTTCCAGCCCGTACCCCTGTACTCTCTGCACCGGTGGGTAATTTAGGAGTGGTTCTCAGTGGTGGTTTGGTGATCCGGACTCCGTTTACAGGATATCGACAACAGCTCCGCGAGGTCTTAGCTAATAATCGTACTTCTCTCTTGGCGCTAGCCGATCAGGCTTCAGAGGAAGGCAAAGAATTTCCCAAAGAGGCTTTGGCTAAGCACGTTACTCAAGCCCGTGAGGTTGTTTTCTATGTAAACGCTCGTCACTTGCGTCTCGACCATGATGGACGGCCAATTGTACAAACTGAACAGCCATCCACATCTACCCCTGCAGGCCGTTCTTTCTCTCAGTTTAACTCCGAATTTGTTTCATCTTATCGCAAACTGCGTTATCTAGGAATTGGTGCACACCCTGATCAATCTTCACAGCAAATAGAACCCCTGAATTTAGAATCCTTCCGCGATTCTCAGAATACTCAAACCGTTCGTCGCATTGTATCAAGTTTAATGAATCAAACAATTCCTCGGCCAGCCAACACTACTCAAGATTCAAACAACTTCTAAATTATTCCCTCCTGACCATATTCTGGTGTATCATTACCCATTGATTTTCTACAGTTACGATTCTTTTTTCATCTCCAATTCCTTCTGTCCTATGACTACACTATCCTCTTACTTCTTTTATGATATAAAAAATGCAAGTTCTTATTTACTGCCAATTGACGTATGCACGGCTTACAAGTCGTTGAACTTCTAGCTCTCCACTCTTCATATCCGCAATCTTGTAACTCTCTGCCCGGACTCTGCCCTTATCCCCCTGTTCGATAACTTTAAGTTTCCTTTTAGATCCATCCCATTCCTGTACTAGCCCAGTATGTAATAAACCAAGGTCCAGGTTATACTTTTGATGCAGAGATCCTTTGTGGCCCTGAAATCGACACTCCTTGAACACTACAACATCCCCAGGTCGAATTTCATCCAGTTGCTGTATAGAAGAGTTGCCCAGATTATAGTAAATGACTATTCCATGAGTTTTAGATCCAATAGACAATAACACTCCAGGAACGTTGGTTTGAATTTGACGAATAAATACCACATCAGATCCATCTCCGACTTTCTGCCCAATCAGACTAGACCCATACTTCACAGCTGCAACCCCAAACTGAGCAGAAAACTTCTTCAAAGTCTCCCGATCTGGAAGAACGGGTGCAGGAACGTGCTCTTGGGATACTCTGGCTCGCGCGGGATCATTGGGTTCATAACTGGCTGTCACAATCGTTTGACTAAAGTCAGAATATAAAATATAAACATCGCGGTTAATCACTTGCGTCCCGCCACGTTTGCGCACACTTTGTTCATCTATTTCATATAAAATATCAGGTACGTTCCTTAACGCTGGTGGTACACCATTCGGTTGAGTCCACCAAAGAGAAGTTTCGGCTAGGTCAATATCCTGTGCTTTCTGAGTCACCTGCAGAATATCCAACCGGCTTGGCGTCATTCCCATGTCTAGAGACCTTCGCAGATCACCTGAATGCCGAGCCACTATCGATGGCGACCCGCTCGCCGATATAGGTGGAGAGTGTGGTATCGTCGAAGTAACCGGGGGTGGAACCTTAGGAGGCAGCGATGGAGGTACCAATGGAGCCGGGGGTAATGGTGACGAGTAAGTAATTGGAGGTGACTGTATCGGATTCGGAACTGGAGGTGCAGAAGCCGGTAATGGAGGGGCTTGCTTTTCATCAAAAGTATCACTATCCTCATCCGCTTCGTAGCCTGTGTTTTCGCTAACTCCTTCTTCAGGATAATCTAAGGGGATTGATGGAGCAGCGGCAGGAATAGGTGGTGGTGGTGCCATTTTTGGTAATTCTGGGGGTTGAGTAAATGCTGTAGGTTGACCTACACCGGGTCTGCGGACGGGAGGAGGGCTCTGAGGAAGCGTTGGAGATTTGCCTACACCAGAACGCGGTACTGGAGGAGGGCTTTGAGAATAAGATGAGATGGGAGGCCTCGTTGAGGAAGGAGTTATATCAAAACTTGACCTCATGTGATCGTTAACTGAAGAAAAATCATCATCTACTAATTCCCTCTCATCTCCAGCATCAGAACCTGACGTGTATGGAACATTTGGAGGAAGAGGGGGCGGGGCGTGAATTACATCGCGACGGGGCAAAGGTGGAAGGATTGAACGATCATAGTCTAGCAGTTCTTCATCCTCATCTTCATCATCCTCGTCAGAGTTAAATTCACTTGGTTCTTGAGGTCGATTGTTTAATTTAGAGATAGGGGGTGGAATAGGCGGTACCATAGGAGCCAAAGGAGCCGTTTCCGGCTTGTCGAGCTTGTTTCCAGGAGAGATTGGAGGTGGCTGTGATAAAGGTTCATTGTCGGGATACTCAAAATCAGACTTTTCTGAGACAGGTTCTATATCTTTCATAGGTTCAGAATCACTGCCCTCGGCGAGCTCTGGTTCCGATTCAACCTCTGGATCTGGCTCTACCTTTGGCTTAACTTCTTGAATCTCAAGTTTTTTCAGCACCTCTGGCTTAGGAATGTTTGCAAATGGCAGAACAGGTATAGCTACAGGTGTGATCGGCTGTTGTTCCTCTTTTTCTTCTGGGTGCACTACAGCTTTTTTGGGTTTTTTAGACTTTACCGCCGGTTGAGGTTGCATGGCTAGAGGAAACATACTCATACCTCCAGACATCTTGGCCATTCGTTCCCGCAGAGCTATACGTCTTGCAATCTCTGGATCAATATCTTCCTCTTCCTCTTCCTCTTCTTCTTCTTCTTCTCCTCCTCCTTCTTCCTCATCATCACCATCATCATGTTCTTTATTTTCAACATCTTCTTTACCTTCAGCTTCACTTTGACTATGTTTCCCTCCTTTCACTTCATTATGTGCTTCCGAGTTCCTCTCTGTACCATCTAGTTCTCGTTCTGACTCTGGGTCATCAGCATCATGAGCATGTGTGATAGGTTCAGTACCAGCAGTACCAGATACTTCTTCCTTTGACGGTCTAGTTGGTTCCTCAATAACCTGGGGCATTTTCTGAGTAGATGGGTGACTTTCTGAATCATGAGCGTACATAGATTGTGGTTCTTCCGTGCTAGATCTTCGAGAAATAGGACGTGGAATAGGTCCTGAGTTATCGGCTAGTCTAGGAGATCGAATAGACTCACCAGTGGAATGTTTAGCTACCGAATTGATAGAATCTCCAGTACGAACTTGTTCTAAGGACAATTTGGCCATTTCTTCGGACTCCTCATTAAGAGTCTCACTGGTGATTGAAGCACGTTTAGATAATCGGGCCGTTCGTGCCTGTTGCTCAAGTTGCTGTTGTTGCAAATTAGCAATGCGATCCTTCAAGGAACTAGATACGATTGGTTCTTCAATATGGCGTTCCTCAAAATCTTGTTGGTCACCACGGCTGCCTGAAGGTTCCATACTAGACGTACGATCTAGCGATTTAGGATACGAGCGACCAGGAGAAGGAGGAAGAGTGGGTACGTAACTTGATGCAGGAGGCGGGATGAATGGTTTACGTACACCAGATTCAAACTTGGGACTGGTTAAAGGTTGGGGTGGGGGGTCCTGCGCTGCCCTGAACGCTGCCAGACGATCTTTAAAAGAAGCAATAGTAGTCTCAGGACCATCATTTTCTGATACCGCATGTTCTGAAACTGGTTGAGGAGCTGATGGGGGTGAATTGGCAGTGGCGGTAGAAGATGTAACAACCGGTGGGGGGGAGACAGGGGCCTTAGTATGTTCCGTGACCTCTGATGTTTGTAGCGGCGATTGCGGGTCACGCTTACGAGGACGTGATGGGATTGCAGGAGACTCTTCAATAGTTTCGACAAAGTTACGAGGGAATAAACCGGTCCGGCCGTCCAACTCTCCAGTATACCATTCATCATCTTCAACAGCAGTTACGGTTATGACTGCATCTTTATCAAAGGTTAAATCCTCTTCGTGTTCTGACTGGTAAGCGTACAACGCTCGTACACGGAACAATGCCATTTAAGGAAATTCTATATGAACGAACTAAACTAGGTGCAGTCGGGGTCAATAGTGCCTGAGTAGGGAGGAAGGAGATTGGATGGAGTTGGGAGTGGAGAGTCTGCTTTTAGAAATCTCGGCATCTCGAGAATGACCATATATTGTACACTGGCTTTAGAATACGGAAGATGAAATTTGGTTATAGTAATTTTTAACGTAAAACATATCGATAATAATAATAAGTCATTCAAGTCGTAACAGCATCAGTGGAGATAAAATGGTAAAAACAAGATATGGAAGGTGAAATGGATGGGGTGCTCTACTTTGCTCTTGCCTCTAATAATAAAAAAAAATAAAAGGAGCGCTACTCGACGTCAGTCACAAGTGAGACTGGGGCTTTAGAATGAGCAGCTCCAGCAGCAAAAAAATCAGAATTCTGCAACGGTCGGATAGATAGTGTAGGTTCAGGAGAGTCTTCGCAGTCGTTGGCTTGTTGCAGTTCTTTGAAAGATGTAGATTCTCGCAAAGACTCCCGCATTGCGTTCATAGCGGCGTCTCTACATGCCTCCTTGATATCACTAGGAGAAAATCCTGCGGTTTGAGCAACTAGTAAATCGTAATCAAAACTCGGGTCTAACTGAGTATCGTGCAAGGTAAGAGTTAGAATCTGGCGACGCTGTTGGGCTCCCGGCAAGGCCACAGCAAATCGCTTAGGCATACGGCGTAAAAACGCAGCATCTATATCATTCGGTCTATTTGTGGCTCCAAGAACTATTATGCGACCAGCAGACTCTAGTCCATCCCACAAGGTCATGAACTCGGCTTTGATTAGAGCAGTGACTTCATGATCGCCGCTTTGACGCTCTCGCAAGAATGAATCAATCTCGTCGATGAATATGATACTTGGTTCCAATTTCTTGGCTAAAGAGAAAATAGCAGCCACTAGTTTATTACTCTGGCCATACCATTTATCGAGAATGGTAGATATCTTAATGTTGAAGAAAGTAGCTCCTGATTCTGCTGCTAGTGCCTTAGCCATCATGGTCTTACCACAGCCCGGTGGTCCATAAAGTAATACGCCTTTAGGCGCCTTTAGCAAACTTGAAAATCCTGAAAAGATGTCTGGACGAGTAAGCGGAAGCAGAACACTTTCTTGTAGATCGGATACGATAGCATCCAAGCCACCGATATCCTCGAACCGCACAGTGATCTCACTGGGAGCTACTACCTCAGCCAGTATCTGCTGTTCATATTCATCCAGTGCCAGATCTAAGCCCGGGCGGGTTTCTCGAAATCGCTCTAAGGTGGATTGGGCTTTGCGCTTAGTCTCGGCCGAGGCTGAAGATGTAGGCATCTGCGACAGAAGATAGCTGAGAGATAAATAAATACTAGAACCAACTCCAAGGCATAGTACGATGTCGGCGACCATTTTCGGGTCGATCCTGAACTTGGCCATCTTGCTTTACTTGGTTAATCGATAAAGGCAGAAGAAGGCGTGGTCAGGATAGAGATAGTAGAAAGCCGGGTAACTCACCTGGGTTACCATCTGTGGCATTTCATGTGCCTAACTTTTTGTTGGTTGAATTCTACCTCCAGGATATATATAAGTAGGGATATCTATCTCCCTGTCTATGAGATCGACATAATGAAATTATGTCGACAATTAATATATTATCTTCCCTGTAATGTGTATGTGGTGTATGTGTGTGTTTGTTGCATGAATAGTTGAACCGCGTCCATAGAGTTATGATGGGGGGATATGGAAACCGTAAACGTAGTGGTGCTTATGAGGAATTGTGGCTCCCCTATTCTTCTTCTTCTTCTTCTTCTTCTTCTTCCATAATGGATCACTGCTCTATTGCAGAACTATAGCAGCCAATGCCTCAGTCAAGTTCATTATAGGACGGTCTCCTCCTGCAATATCTAGTTCTTCATGGAGTACTATTTGCAACTCGTATTGAAGTGTTCCATACGGTCCAAACATTATATTAGGTCTTTGAGTCACAGGTTGAGTAGAAAGTTGCTTCAAGTATAGATTAGATGCCATTTCATGAACTGATGAACAGTAAATTGGGTGTGATTTACAGCGCTGATGATGCCTATTTTGGCTCCAATGTGGATGCTGACGATCGATCACATTGTCACACAGAGGGTACCCACATACTCCATCTAAACTGCGTTCCTCTGTGATATTTTGATACTGTTCTGGGATCAGAAACCTACTCATTAGTTTTAATAAAGAAATATCCACAATTCCCATCATCAACGGCTTTATTTCCTGATCTAGCAGTATCGCCACTTCTGGCTCTGGCAAGCATCCTGGACTGTTATATTTGTTCCAAATAGAGCAGAACATATCTAAGCCTGGAGAACCGGCTTGTCCAGCATCTACTAAAGACGACCAGGACCCGATCCAAGATACCAGCGAAGGTCGTCGAAGGGGCGAGCCCCGTCGGTGATCACAGACATTGCCTTCTGCAGTTTGATCTATGTGACCACCGTCCGATTCTACATTGTCTCCTAGTTCATCTAGCGATTCTGGGAACATTTGAGCCGAGTTGCATTCAAGAACGGACATTGTTTCAAATGTCTACCAGACCAATTTTCTTCGGATAAATCGCTTTGATTTGGGAGGTCCTCCCACTATATTTGAATAACATAAAGGCCCATGTGATGGCAGCCTATTCCTAGAGGCTAAATAGGAATCAGGACTCAATGCCTAGCAACGCTATTCTATCACCACTTAAAAGACCGGAGTCTTATTAATAGGATGCCCTCCAGATTACGTTAGGTACCGTGAGTAACTGTTCGTATAATGTAATACGGTAACACTAACTAGCTATAATGCATAATGTGTATAACAATTGACATATAGATTGTTACGTTGATATACCAATCGGGGCCCAATATTTCTTTCCAGTCACGTGTGTCACCACAGCCCATCGATAAACTTTAATCTGGCGCGAAATCTACCGCCCTCAAGATCCTGGGTGCTACTTTACCTTATTATGCCTAACTTGACTTCAGTAAAAGAAAATGCCGAGGAGCGCCAGTATTTAGATCTGTGTAAAAACATCATAGAAAATGGAGAAACTCGCCCAGACCGCACGGGTACCGGCACTTTGTCAATATTTGCTCCTCCTCAGCTTAGGTTTTCTTTACGCCAGGGCCAACTTCCGCTACTAACCACCAAACGCGTATTTTTCCGCGGTGTATTACAGGAACTGCTATGGTTTGTGCATGGATCGACTAACGGTAAACTTCTATCTGATCTCGGGGTCCATATTTGGGACGGAAATGGGTCACGCGAATACTTGGATTCGATCGGGCTCACTCATCGATCTGAAGGTGATCTAGGTCCAGTTTATGGCTTTCAATGGCGCCATTTTGGAGCTAAATATATCGATTGTAACACAGACTATTCCGGTCAAGGGGTTGATCAGTTAGCCGACGTCATTCACAAGATCAAAAATCAACCATATGATCGCCGAATCATTCTATCGGCCTGGAATCCGGCCGCATTACCAGAAATGGCTCTACCCCCCTGCCATATGTTTGCCCAATTTTATGTCTCGTATAGATCAGGGAGTCCAGAACTCTCTTGTCTGCTTTATCAACGGTCCTGCGACATGGGGCTCGGAGTACCGTTTAATATTGCCTCCTACGCCCTGCTAACGCACATGATTGCCCATGTATGTGGAATCGAAGCTGGTGAGCTCATTCACACTATGGGAGATGCTCACGTATACCGTGACCATATAGATGCATTGCAACAACAGATCCAACGCACTCCAGGAGCATTTCCAACACTGAAATGGCGCCGCCCGATAACAGATATTGATAGTTTTGAGTACGATGATTTTATAGTTGAAAACTACCACCCGCAAGGGAAAATTGCAATGGCTATGTCGGTCTAGGTTCAATCGGTTAAAAAACTTAAGTTACAAACAACCTACAATGTATTTTAAGTGGTGCAAAATCATGATCATGTGATCCATATCATACCGTTCATTTCTTCTTCTTCTTTTTTTCTTTTTTTTTTTTTTTTTTTTTGGTAGTAATTAAGAATTTATCCCATTATCTCCGTCACTTATCTTAATCTCGT
>JAJMFD010000004.1:0-232633 GCA_030574535.1 Tortispora starmeri | reverse complement strand
TTTTTTTGGTAGTAATCAAGAACTGATACCATTATCTCAGTCACTTATCGTAATCTCGTAACAACTTGAGGCTTTTATAGTAATGCTTCCCTAGTATAGGTCTATTTCCAGACCTATAATTCTATATCAGGAGTTGACCAGGCCTCTTCCTCATTCACAAATACCCGAACAACTTTATTAAAGGCTCCTTCCAAAACACTTCCTAGACTTCTCTGTGAATCTGTACTGTTGCGAGGCTCAGAAGGTTCCTGGACAGATAATATATCTCGTCCTTGGGTTTGAGATGGAGGGAACAGCGCCAGCGCTGTCCGAGAAACTCGAAGTACAGCCACTCTGCCTATACTTCCTACTTGGTTCGTACCTTCCAAAAAAAAGGGTATCTTGGTTTTGCGCATTGCTTCCTCTGCCGGATTTACTGTGTCTGTTCTATCCAAATTATACGGAATACGGCACGATTCCACAGGCAGAAACAGGACTGTTTTGGTCTGGATATTATCGGAGTTATACCATAGTCGATTAGCTCTCTTTATAACATCTGATGCTATATTATAAGCCAGCATGATTCCTGCTATTGTGTCGCTAGGCTGAACCACATGTGCGTACACTAGAACAGGGTGTCGGATAGGATCCGAGGTCGGAGACTTTGAGATGCTCAATGCCTGAGCTGAATAGTCATCAACCCAGGATATATCAATTAGCTTTGTAGATTGATTGTATGGTGACTCGTCACATACATCCCTCGATGATGAGTTATAGCGATTATAGCCCAAATCTGAATCTGATTGTGCTGGGCCGGGCGAGTGATCTCGGGACTTAGGCCGGTGTCGCACATAACCATACATACCTGACACACTATTGCGTCTCCGCAGTCGAGGTTCCATTATTTATGGGCTTTATTTCACCCGAATTTCAATCCAGCTGGCTAATCTGCTTATAGTTAATACTGGCGGATGTACTGCTGTGAGGTTACCAGTATTTTATTGGGCCTTACTTTTCCAGCTCATCATGCTGGGCGGGATGGTTCAGTTGGGAGCATTTCTAGTCTGTGATTGGTCACATTCGCTATAGCCCAAAAACTACAGTCATTAGAGAGCCTAAAGAGGTTCCTCCATCCTGCCGGAGATTTACAGGTGACATATGATCAAATTTCTAATATACTAATTCTCTAATGTACATGAATTTACTTTCTATCACTTGTATCTATCAAATCCTGTGCATCAAGACTGCAGCTTAATTATTCCCCAAGCTCATCCATCAGCTTCTTGTTTCAGCACATAATCATACCATGCACCCACCTGGAAGGACATGGGAGTCTGAGTTCCAGAAGCATGATCGTTGTCGGTGCCTGCTTTTAAAGAAGAGGAGACAATATTCAACGGATCTGACTTATGATTGTCTAAAATTCCTAGGTCTGGCCAATGGTCTTCATTAGCTAACGGAGGTAGCATTTCACTCTCGTACTCTGCAACAAAATCCGAGTTGTTCCAAAGTTCTGCATTTCCTACCCTACCAATAGTATCATCCAGATTGCTTGATCCTTCACTGGTGCTTCCAGGCCCCCCGCCTGTATCAGAATTTACACCTGCCCAGATACCTAGGTTATTCGCTGGTGGTGACCCCGGTATCATAGCACTGACCAGCCCTGTGTTCTCATTTGGAGGAGGAACAGAGTTTCCCGCTATATGAATACCTTGCAAAGATCCCCCAGTGCCCATATTTGAGCTACCATTACTCAAAATATCTTCGGCAAATAGTTGGGAAGGTTCGAAATCTGGTGAAGGTAGCATGTCAGTTTCCTGCTGAGTATAAAAGTTTATGCCATCAACCATGGGCACCTGAAATTGGCCTGGTAAGTCAGTCTTCGGTGCAATGCTAGGTTCTGAAGACTTCTGTGCCGGGTTGTGATCCTTCTTAGCATCACTATCTCCATTGGTGACCTTTGAGGGGGCCTGGTAATCAGCAGTGGCAGGTAATGCCAGACCGCGACTCATACTCACCATAAAGCGAGACAACAATTTAGGTGAGCTACTGACATGCGATATAATGCGTTCCACCATCTGAGCTGATAGCCATTTCTTTCCCAGTAGCTTCAGAAACTTCTGGCATATATCCAAAGATCGCATAGCATTATCGGCAAGAGCTTCCTGAGAACTTTGGGCCTGGTACAACAGTAAAGAGATACCCATAAATAAGGTGTAGCAAATAAATACAGGTGTATTAGTAGATTCCTTAATAGCCAGCATATTCCCGGATAATCGAGCAATCATGTGCGATGCTTGGAAAGCAATCCGTCGAGAAGGATAAGTTGTGCCCCCATTCGGTAAAGTTTTTTGCTCCAATAAATGCAGCT
The DNA here is from genome assembly GCA_030574535.1 of Tortispora starmeri. Taxonomy (NCBI): domain Eukaryota; kingdom Fungi; phylum Ascomycota; class Trigonopsidomycetes; order Trigonopsidales; family Trigonopsidaceae; genus Tortispora; species Tortispora starmeri. Next base: position 230,283 of record JAJMFD010000004.1, on the reverse strand, counting down.
GATGGCCCAGACATACAGCTGTATAATACCATAAATATAGTACACAGTTGAAGTATTTTTGAGACTTTTTCATCTTAGGATGATACTTTAGTTCATCAGGAAGGTTTTTCCGCCATAAAAATAACGCCCGATCAGTAAAAGCAAGCTCCCGAGCATCGAACTTCCGATGTAGCGCTGATGCAGTGTATTGTTGAGTCAATATTATACCAATTATCTCAGATAACCTCAGAGCATGAATGAAGAAACGAGCACGATGCAAATCCACAGGGTATATTGGTGGACGCGCTGGTTCGCTTTCATCAAAATCCTCTTCAGTTACCATCGTTACGTCCATGTCTTGGGTATGTATTGCTAGGGGACGGCCTAAACTGACTGATACAATCCTGTCGCGGAGAAAGAGACTCCACCAAATGCGTTTCCAGACACGCTTTTCGGATAGAGATAGATGTGTATTGTTATCATTGTTTCTGTGCATTCCCATACCTTGAGCGACAGCAATTGCAACACGAGTCCAGTAAGCAGAATTTTTTATAGTGTCTTCATACCCTTCGTACCACCACCCCATGATTGTGAGTGCTTGAACGAGGGTAGTTCTGTCCGTTTCGTAATTAGCGTTATAAAGAGCCTGTGCTCGTTTATAAAATGTGAAACATGCGAGATCAACAGACTCATCAGCATCGAGTAATGCTGGATTCGAGCATACTTTGCTGCCGGCCAGAAATATACATTGCAAAAGAAGCAAACTGGGAGGGTCTTGTGGATCGCTGTACTTCCGCATAAAGTCATTGCGATTAAGCACGGGAATATAAGGATGTACCCATCGGAAATATGAATCAATAAGATCATCACAGACATCTTTTGGTGGGATTAAGAACGCACCTTTCAACTTGAGTATCTCAAAATCTTCGGAATCCATATCTCGGTTAGATGTGCGAGCCAGTTCCGGGAAACTATCACTAGATAAGTTTTGAGTACTTCCGTCGCCCAAAATACGAGGAACTATGTGTGAAGGGCCATAAAACATAAACTGAGAAGATTTGGGAGCAGGTAAAGTGGGTTCATTAGGTGTAGGTAGCTGTCCTTTCACATCATGTACAGGAAGAGATATAGGTCTGGTCTCGGTCCATATAGAAGATGTAGAACCATTCAAAGTCTCTGACGGTTCCATAACATTACTAGACTTCAAATTCCCCATCGATTGTGTATTATTCGATGGAACCATATTGGCCACAGGAGCAAAAGAAGGAATACTATGAGCCGAATTAGAGGCAGAAGGCTCTAGACCAGACATAACAGGTTGAGACTCGATCTGTGTGTGTTTAGATTCCAGCTCCTTCTCAGTGGTAGAACCACCTCTGCGGGTTCTGTTTGGTACTCTACATTCACAATTGAAAGCTATGCAATTGGTGCAGGGCATTCGGGTAACCACATCACAGCGCACTTTACGGGAATGACAAACCTCACAGGCCCTGGAAGCTCGTGCTCGACGAAAAGATCGCGGTTTTACAGGTTTAGACGTTTTAGAGGACATCTTCAATAAAATTTATAACGGGTATACACACCGTATACCTTAGGCACCCCTCCACTACTTGTGTTAAAAGTGAAGGACAAGAAAGTGGTGAGGAGGCAAAATGACGGAAAACCACAGCTAAAATGTTTTATATACCTATATAGGTGGAAATAAATATTAGTAAACCCTTGGCTTAATGAGCCTATTCTCTAGTTCGACGGTATTTACAACTCTGCGTCCCTCAATGGAAATAAATTAGTAAGGTATGAAGGAGACTGCGGGGTCAACTCTATTATTGGGTAGTAACGTAACCTGTGATTGGCCATATATTATTCTATCTAGATCAGATCACCCAAGGATGAATAGGAATGGAGACTGAATAAATGAATGATAATAGGATTTTAATAATGAGGATTGAGATATTAAGGCTCTTAAATGCCCAGACCACGAACTGCAAGGTTTCCGACATGTTCGAGACCTATCATAAATATACAAAGAGCGCTGGCTATGCTGTAATGACTGATACTTGTTCCGATATCGAGCCAGCTGCCCTCGTCTTTTACTAGATAGAAAAAATTCAAGGTCAAAATATCCGTCATGGCTAGAACCATTGTAAATAAAGCTGACATAGGAACTTTCAAGCGATGATTAAGCACACTTAATGCACCAGATAGTATTACAAATGGAGCAAGAATCTTGTAGATAAGTAATGCTGCGATGCTAACAGGATCAAATACGGGAATTAACCGATATACTGAATCAAGAGAGAATGAAGAGATAGAAGCAATATTTCCTGTACCGAAAAATGCAACTTGAGCGAGAAAGAAAAATGTTAATCCAACTTGTAAAATCTCGAGTGTGAGTCCAGACTGAGCGGTTCGTGCCTTCGTTACGCTTCGTGTTATTCTTCTTGGCCGATTGTTTGTTTCCTCTCCAACAGAGTTATTACTAAGCTTATAGAGAGCAGATTCCAGTTCGACATAGAGTGCCATGGTCAAACAGAATACAACGTAGAAGAGACCCTCGTACGAAATTGTTAACAAAATAAATGTCGGACAGAACATTAAATAGAGTATTAGAAGACGGAACTGATAAGTTTGCTGCGCTCGAGTCCAACTATAGTTTATTGGCAAAATAAGAGACAGTATCAAGCATATCCAGCCTCCAATCTGTTTTCGGACATCAAGTCCGACTTTAGCCTGTAAATCCAATGCTGTGGATACAGTCAGCGCAAGAGTTACGGGAATCAATGCAATCTGCAAGACCAGTATTTTGATGCTAGTACTCGAGAATCTGAAATTAGGATCATGCGTCACGTACCAAGTTCCGATAAATGCCATAATTAACATCAGTATTCCTCCAGCTGAAATTTGAAGTAAATCTTCAGTCTTGTTGGCCGGTAATAATGTGAAAATACTCATTACACAACAGGTTATTGCCCAATAAAGACAGAGCGAGCGGTGGCTGCGCAACAATGCTTTGTTCTCTATTATAGGCCAAACGGCTAGAACCAGAAAACATACTGAAAACGATGCACGGTTAAAATAACCAATAACAACGGCCTCAAATAGTGCAATAATCAGTAGAGTTGCCTTCGACAAAGACCATATGGCACGATGAATATTGGGTTGTTTTGTGAACAACTGCAATGCAAAGCTAACATTTTCTCGTTCTTCTAATACAACCAACCACAAGTACACAGGAAAGACTGCATAAAGATAGTACATAACTGGTGACTTTTGGAACCAGAGTACATAAGCTAATGCAGCAAAAGCTGTAGCAAAACCAGATCTAAGTATGAGACTGGCGGAATGTGCTCTCTGTTCAGAAGGTAAGACATAAGCAACCAAGAAAGCTGTAAAAGCGTAAGCAATCCATCCCAAAAATCCAATTGTAACGATTGACTGTAAGAAAGCCCAATTGTATTTTTGTAAGTAGTTTAGTCCTTTTAGAGTAGCAGCAATCAAGTCTTGAGTAGCAGAGATAGCCTCGGTAAACTCCTCTGACTGAATAAGCTTGTCAATTTGCTTGATTCTATTAGAGTAATGTAACTCGTTTGAGAGGTCTTTAAATGGGATAAATCGAAACTGAGAGGACACGACTTGATTATATTTAACAATGTACTGGTCAAGAATTTCTTCAGCATTGGCGAGCAGTGATAAAGCTGATTCTCGAGGAGTTGCATCGATATACTCTAAAGGTAAAGTACCAACAGAGTTTGCAGGATAGTTGGAACCGATAAGGTGAGCCATCAAAGCAGCGATATCGGCTTGTTGGACATCGTGGCGCTCAACAGGAAGGTTCCAGGGCAAAGAAAACTCATCGTGGCCATGATAGTTACTATTACTCCTCTTAGGTGCAGCTACTCCTGCACCCCAAGCCACAAGCGGAGTACGAGTGTTATCTGGATGCCCATCTCCATGGGATCCCCAATCACTCATACCATGGTCAGCAGTGAAGACATAAGCTGTACTGTTATCATTATAAAACTCTTCAACCATTTGATAAATTTTCTTAACCCGTTTGTCGACATACTGAATGTTTTTATAGTATTCCTTGGAATAAGGCCGATAAGAATGGCCGGCGGTATCTATACCCAACAGATGAAGAAAGAAAACTACCCCAGGGCGAGAAATTTGAGTGTGAAGAGTCGAGTTAGACTTGGCTTCCTTGAATAGAGCCTCGACACGGTCAAAGACAAAGGCGTCCAGCTCTAAGGAATCTTTCGTGAAGTCCTCAAAGTCGGGGGGATACATATCGTAGTCAACCCTGCCAGGGACTGCACCATGAACAAACATGGGAAGAATATCAGGAGACCCCCAGGACCAGGTGTGAGTAGACTGATTGAACACTGAATCAAAATCGACTGGGTTCTCTTTCCAACCTTTAGTAACAGCAGATACGTCCTCATAGAAGCCAGCGATCAAAGCCACGTGGCCTGGACGAGATTCGGTAGGCATATGAGTATGAGAAACGCCAAAAGTACCTTTTTCCATTACAATTGAGCGTAAGAAAGGTGCCAAATAGGTCTCTGCGCCAGTATCGGGGTCAGGAAGTCGGAGAAAGCATTTGTCGGCGCGAAGACCATCGCCTACAAACAAGAACAACCGTGAGGCAGGAGAAGCTCCGGATTTATGGTGAGCCATGCCATGCACCAAAGGGCTGACAAAGTAGATGTCGAAAATAGACCATAAGTAGACCAAATGGAACAAAATACCTACAAATAGGAGGTTCCTACGACTCAATCTATCCATAAACACGTAAAGTAGACAGGAAAACGACTGATAACTTTAAGTATACAATGTGATATACCGTATAAATGAGAGAATCTTAATTTTCTATAGACCTTCAGCGCCTCCTTACAGAAAACAAACCTATCGGATATATGCCTCTAGCAAAAAAAGAGCAACCAGCGGCCGAAACAACGGTGTTACTGGCTGGGACTACTCTACTACTGTCGTGAAAAAAGAAAGTTAAATGAGAGTTCTCGAGAACACTAAATGAGAGATGTATCGAGGCATGATATAACCAAAACATCGATAAATTAGTAGAGAAAGTAATAAGCAAAAAAGTTTTAATCTAAAAAATAATAATAAGGAACTGTCATTTCTACATTCGCTAAAATCCTCTCCGAGTGATTCTTTGTACGGTATACAGTTTGGTCTGCAGTTCTTTCTTAAACAAGAGGTTCTTACGTTCCTGCCAAATACGTTTGCGCTTGTTCTTGGGCTTTTCGTAGAACTGCTGATACCGATATCGATCTGCGATCTTCAGATCTCGAATTAAAGGCTGTAGTGCGCGGACTGCTCCGGCAATATTGGCGGTACCGGTGGCATGGTCCCGATTTACCAGGATTGTTCGCCCGGTTCCGATTCTCGTTTCACTGAGTCCGGTGGGAAATAGTGCAGCCACTTCTCTTTGAACCGTTCCAGGTCGGTTCCTTGGCTTATTCCAAAATGATTTGCCAAAATCCGGCTTGAAAGAAGATTGATTAGTAGATGATTCTGCTGCCATGCGGAAATATTCTTCCATCGAAGCAGGTCCAGGTGTCGGTCCCGAATCCTTCTTCTCTTGTTTCCAGCTACAGGAGTTTCCAAATTTTCGGTTCAGTAGTATTCGGTTTGCACCGTTAAACACCCTCTTAGGCCATATTTCAGCCGATGAGACCGTCCTGGCTAACCACATCTCCTTCCTGTTTTGCACTAAAGTAAAAGGAAAATTGAAGGAGGGTTTCGATGGGAGGATCCTTTAATCCCAAATAGTACGGAAGTGAGTACCTTCCTTGCTATACTAAATATTCTCAATCCATCCCATAGATCACCGTAAAATATCAGACTTTACTATGAACATATTTAGATAAGATTATTTTTGGTGTTTTCTTTTACACTAAATATTCAGAACAAGTAGAACAATTGGATGGCGTAAATTAATTTCCCTACATTGTAGATAGCATTTCAGGCTAGTATTGTACGTTTCTCAGTAGCTTTTCCATCCAAAATAAAGAATATAGCAAATGTATATCTCATTAGTAAGTGCAGTCTTCAGTTAATTGTTACTATTGTTGTTATAATACTAAAAGCTTCACTTGTTAATTTGCTTAAAGAGACTCCTTCTCTATATCATTGGACGTATTATATAACCCTCTCTATTTTAGACTAACACAGTATAGCTCAGTAAAATTTAATTAGAGCCCACTTTCTGGTTATCTTTTTTTAAAAAGTTTGCAGGTATTGCTAATAAGCTATTTTTACAGGTGATTAATTACTGCGTGATCTTTATATTTCTTGTTTCACAGACTAGCTGTTCTTTTTCTCACGCCTTTCTACAAAACCTGTACGGTGCAGGTTTGTTTAAGAAGTGACTGATTTGATCAGTGGTGATATTGATCTCTAGGTTAAGCATATTTATTATACCTATTACTAAATTTATGACCGGTGCAAGCCCTATTTCAGGTCCTCCTGGAATACCAGGTGTATCCACGAAATCATCAATATTAGTTTCTCCTCCCCCAGCATTATCGTCCGGCGCTGCTGATAAACCCCCGCCTATTAATGGTAGAACCTCTAATGTTACTGCCTCTATCGATACTACTTCTGAACAAATTACCACATTTACTGGTCCATTTGATCATGAAACCCAGCTAAATACGATATTCCTGTCAATTCCGTCTAATATCTCGCGAGAATTGTTTCTACAAGCACTCAAAACTCTGCCTGCTGTTAAAAATATAGTTCCAGGGGCTACTAACGGTGGTGAACTATTTCCATTCTGCTTAATAACATTCAGTTCTATATCGTTCTTGTCTTTGGCATATAAAGCATTAGAAATAGCAGGATTGGACCCTCATATTCAAGAAAATAGCAAACTTGCCATGGACAAATATCTGAAAAGCTCAACTGGTCCTTCAACTTCCGAGATCAGCGATGATTCTGGTGAGTTGGCCAGCAAACTCACCAAACAGCTGGAATCTCCTTCTACCTTTTCTACTACCACTTCTACAGTCTTTAAGGATGTATCCTCAGCAAACCATCCCCAGACTACCGTGGAGAACACGTTTGATGAAGAATTCTCGACTGTGTTCCCAGAATCTTTCGCCGATTTATCAAAATCAGACCAACAGCAAATTCTAGAAGAGATCAGGCAGTTTCGAAAACAGGCTAGGGAACGCGAAGAGGCCAAAATTGCTCAAATTCAATCTCTTCGAGCTCACACTACGTCCAGCACTCTTCCTGATACTACATCAGATGATGAACCAGATTACTCTATAAGTGAGAGTGATTCTGATTCTGCATCTGATAGCGAATTGTGGAATAGGAAACTTGAAAAATTAAAAAAGGATCAGGAAGCTGAATATCTTCAATACCTGCCTCGGTGGACTCGTCGTGAAGATGCACGAATCTCTGCATTGGCTCGAGACCAAGCCCGTTTGGAAGCATCAGAATCAGTGCGGGGACCAGAATCAGAACGGATAATGGAGTGGTTAAGAACCTACGATGATGATCTTGAGGAACAAAAAGCAGAAGATCTCTATTACCAGGATTTCAGTCGATGGTACCGTACTCGTAAACCTGTTCGCGTTGAAGAAGAACGCAGAGATCGGAGTATATTGGAATCTTTAGAGAAAGAGGAATCTCTCGCAAAAGCACAGGCTAATTTAGTAACAGAGTATGATACCGAGAAGCCTATATCAGGTAATGATGTTGCAGAGCAATCTGATAAACCTTCTGAGAGCCCAATAGTCAGCGCCAACATACCAGAAACAGCAAGCTTGACTGAATTGGACGAATCAATCTTGGACAAGCCTGTTGATTGGAGTAAATCTAGCGATACATTATTGGCGAGCGTGGAATCGTTCTTGAACTCTGCAGTGGAAGAATATCTAGGAATGGAAGAACCAGAGCTAGTTGGCTTTATTTTGGAGCTAGTTCAAGCGCACAAGTCAGGTTCAGAAATGATTGCAGAGCTGGAAGCTGCTTTTGATGAAGATGCTAAAGGATTTGTCTGCAAATTATGGAAGAAATTGCTAGACACTTTTGAATAGTATTTTGCATAAGTACAACCTCATTTTCTAATGGTAATGTGCTCTACATGATAGAAAGGCTCTGTTTTCGTCATAAAAGCTCTATATTTCTGCAATAAAATATATTACGAAGAACAGACGTTCTTTCCATGCCAGTTAGCATCAGCCGATGTAATTAGCTAGGACTCATATCTGATAATCATGAATTTTTGGTTTCCGGCAGAACCAGTAATCACCATGCATGATAGTTGCAATTCATGCTGTATTCTTCATCATCACATGTCTGTCGAGAAAATACGTCAATACTGTTAAAGATACATTTATCCTTTCCCACATAGTGAATAATGTATATCCTGGGGACAAATAAAGATAAGGACTGTCAATTAGAGTTATACATGAAACTTTATCTAATGGGTTGGCCAATAATAAACAACGTGCCATCCCGAGGCTTATTTCCCCACAATTGCATGTGTATATATATTTATTAGTTGACTCCATTAGGGAGCTTGACATTGGAGAATGTCAAGCTTATCTGATCTCCCTAGATCTAAAACAAATGGATTTGAGTTGTCAGAACCAATACCTCATGTTCTGCAATTAACTATCACTCGAGAAAAGGCATTTAACAGTCTGCCATCATATGTTCAAGCCGAAATAGATGCAGTACTAGACAGAGTGGACGAAGGGCCTCATTTTCACATGACCATTGTAACAGGTCAAGGAAAGAAAGCGTTCTGTGCAGGACAAGACCTTAAAGAGTTTCTTGAGACAACGTCTAATCCTGCCGCTCCTAAAATGACAATTACCAGAGGGGGGTTTGGAGGGATTGCTAATCGAATAGGGAAAAAGCCAATTATTGCAGCTGTCAATGGTGTAGCCTTTGGTGGTGGAATGGAGATTGTGACTAACTGTGATCTGGTAGTGGCTGCAAATCATGCTCAGTTTGGTCTACCGGAAGCCCTGCGAGGGGTGTATGTAGCTGGTGGAGCGCTTCCTCGCCTCATTCACACACTAGGACTGCAAAGAGTCAGCGAACTAGCTCTGACAGGCAAACCTATTTCTGCTCAGAAAGCGCAAGAATGGGGTTTGGTAAACAGAATTGCTTCCCCAGGTCAAGACGTTCTAGAACTGGCTTATGCGCTTGTTCGAGAGATCTTGGAATGTTCACCAGATTCTTTAATTGCCACTAGGGTTGGTATTCGCCGAGGCTGGAGTGGAATTGGGGTGGTAGAAGCCACCAGGGTCGGGCTGTCCGATGAGCAGCAAGCTATTCTTCAGGCAGACAATACTCGGGAAGGATTGCGTTCTTTTTCTGAGAAAAGAAAACCTAAATGGGGTCCTCCTAAATTGTAAATCTCTATGTAGAGCTATCTGGGGGGTCTTGATTTCTTGTAAGTTATGCGAGCTATCAGTAAGTGATTCGATCTGATGATCCATGGTACCCTAGCAGCTACATGTGTTTACTTATAACCCAGAGATTTCCATCCTAGCATGTATCGATATTTCTTTGCTTATTTCTATACTTCTTCCATATGGTCATTGATATCTTTGGTTAATCTATGTTTTTTGTAGTTTCATATGTATGTATTATTTGCAAGATTCTCTCTTAACCAATCATAGTGCCTCCTTGGGTCTTGGGTAATTTTCGTTTTCATAGGTATCTAATCTCTTTAGCAATGGCAAAAGCTTTACAGATCAGGGTCGTAGGACGATGTTCAGTTAGCAAAGCTCGAGCAACAGATATAATTTTGCCTCATGGACCGGTAAATACGCCGGTTTTCATGCCAGTAGCCACTCAGGCCTCACTAAAGGGTCTAACACCAGATCAACTAGCCTCTTTAGGATGTAAACTCTGTCTAAATAACACGTATCATCTAGGTTTAAAGCCTGGTAAGGATGTTCTTGATACTCTTGAAGGTGCTCATAATCTACAATCCTGGGACCGAAACATTCTGACGGATTCTGGAGGGTTTCAGATGGTCTCGCTGCTGAAGCTAGCTACTATTACTGAAGAAGGTGTACAGTTTCTCAGTCCACATGATGGATCTCCTATGCTGTTGACCCCTGAACACTCTATGGCACTGCAGAATAGTATTGGAAGCGATATTATGATGCAACTGGATGATGTGGTTCATACACTAACCACTGGAGACCGTATGAAAGAAGCTATGGAGCGCAGTATTCGCTGGCTCGACCGATGTATTAAGTCTCACAAGAATCCAGATACTCAAAACCTGTTCTGCATTATACAAGGCGGACTTGATCTTGAGTTACGCCGTCAATGTGTTCATGAAATGGTGAAGAGAGATACCCCGGGGATAGCTATTGGAGGCTTATCAGGCGGAGAGGCCAAAGATCAGTTTTGCGAGGTAGTAAATCTGTGCACGACTCTTCTTAATGAGGAACTTAAAGAGCCTAAGCCAATTTATTGTATGGGTGTAGGGTTTGCGGAAGATTTGGTGGTTTGCGTAGCCATGGGAGTAGATATGTTCGACTGTGTATTCCCCACTCGAACAGCTCGCTTTGGAACCGCCTTAACCAAATATGGCAATCTTAATCTTCGAAATCGCCGCTATGCAGAAGATTTCGCCGCTTTGGAACCTGATTGTAGGTGCCCGGTATGTACTCCAAAAGCAGTCGGTGGATTTGGTGTTACGCGGGCTTACCTCCACCATATCGCTGGCAAGGAAACTGTCGGCGCTCATCTATTGACATTACATAACGTTGCTTATCAGTTACGCCTGATGGATGATGCTCGGTCAGCCATTCTGGAAGATCGATTCCCGGCTTTTGTTAAACAGTTCTTCGCCGATAGATACCAGGATCCTGCTGATTACCCCATATGGGCTGTAGATGCTCTGAAAAGAGTTAATATAAATCTTCGATGATATGTTCTTCTTATGATCTAATGATATAACTGTGCTTTTTTATTTTATTTATATTTATATTTATAATTATAACCTTTTGTGGCCACGGTACTCTTTAGTTAGACCTACCTACCCTAAATCTGGGATCGCCATCTTTCTTCCCACACTTAATATCTCATCTCATCTACCGAAACCATTTGGTTGAAGATCGAATCTGTCGTTTATTATATTGATTCTTCACTATTGATTCCATTGGCTCTATAGGAGATAAACCTGTCTTATAATTTATGCATATTAAAAAATGGATCTGTCTGGTTAGTTCTTGTACCGCACAGGCCGCTGATACGTCTATTCAATGCTTTACTTCTAAGGATCTTTATCGTGGTGAGTTAAATGAAAAGGCTTTTGATGATTATCGTTTAACAGGGAAAGTTTTTTCTGGTCCATTACCCAACATCTCTAGCCAGATAAACGTTGCAGACCGACTACTTGATCTCAATTCCATATTCCAGATAATCGCTAATCTGTCAGCTATACCTCACCGAGACTGTGATACCACCTTTGGATTGCATGCTACCGACATTATCACTCAATACTTAGATCGAGTTAGCTCTAAGGTATTGCATTCTCAAATTTCTAAGAAGAGACATCGCTTTAAACAAGAGTCAATCAGAGTAGTAATCCCTGCGAATCCACCGGCTCAGAACACATTGGTATTTTCTGCCCATATTGATTCTCTATCTCTTCTTTGGCCATCTTCGCTTATGGAACGCTTAGGTGCTCATTATATCGGTAATGCTCCTGGAGCAGACGATAATGCTTCTGGTGTAGCTGCTCTTCTTGAAATATATCGCATTGTGAACCACATGAACTATGTGCCAACCGGTTGCAATCTGGAGTTACACTTTTATGCTGGTGAAGAAAGAGGTTTACTAGGATCTAAAGATATGATCTCTGAGTTGGCCGTTAATAAAGACTGGAAGTGCATTGGTCTGCTGAACTTCGACACAATTGGAGTTAAGGACTTATCTCACCCACATATGGCTTTAGTCGCCGATAACTCTGACCCTGATATGCTTTCATATATGTGTGCTCTTTCCCGCCAATACCTTGATCTTCCTCTAGTGACTACTCGGTGCGGTTATCGCTGCTCCGATCATGCTTCTGCAAATAATTTAGGGATACCATCCACTTGCCTCACTGAGAATGTAAAAATTGGCTCTAATTACTTCATGCACTCTCCTCATGATACCATCGATCGTTTAGATATGGAATTTATCTCCCACTATATTAAACTAGGTTTGGCTCTCGCGTTCTCCTTAGCTTAAGAAGTTATTACAATCTCTAATGGGAAAGTATTTGCTTTTCCTTTCATTCCTTCTTTTGAAGCATTGATTTCATCATACAATTTCCGGAACTTCTATTTCTCTTATGGTGATTTGTCTCGCTTCACCGACAGCCTTCATTCATATTTCTCTTCGGACATTGATTCTCTCACGTTACGGTATGAATCTCATCGAAACTGCATCGACCATTTAAAGTTTTTTATCTTCAGGACTGCATTATAACAGTTTCAGTGCATGTTTTTTTCCCTTGGCATCCCATTCTACTGGGAGTTGGTTTCCTGGAAAGTTACGTTAGCGGTTCATATGTACCCATGACTATGCTTAGGTTTAACTAGTCTCTATATACAATAGTGAGAGAGAATTGTAATATTGTTTGATGCTGTCAAGATTGTAATAATTACTTCTTAATTTTGAGATTCATTGCATTTAATGCTGGCATCTCCAGGTATTCTTGTCAGAGGTTATGCTAGAAATTAACTTCAGAGCCAAGACCCTTTAACGATACCGTTTCCTGATACCAGATCAATGGGACTGAGCAGTGTTAATAAATATACGGTAGTTTACTTTAAAAGATTTCCTTGCTCCTTTTTTTCTCGTTGGTTACCACCTCTTCTATTCCATATAGCTAGCTCGAACCATGCAGCTATACTTGTTGTCGAAGCTACTCTTCATGGCTTGTACTCTGACTCTGCCGACAATGCTTACAATTCCAGATAAAAATATTAATATTGCTGTGTCAGGCTCATCTCCTGTCAGTGCAGAAATTTGCAAATCTGGTAGCATTTTCAAGTATCCAGAGGTACTGCTGCATGAAGAAGAAATTGAGCTACTGAAGAAAGAGTTGAAGCCTGACAACTTTAATACTTTCTTAGGTAATTTCACACAATTTCATACTCGATATTACAAATCAGATTCAGGAGAACAAGCTTCGAAATGGCTTCTTGAATATTTGCAGTCGTTGGTAAAGGATCATCCTACTGCCACTGTAGTCCCTTTCCGCCATCATGGATGGAACCAAACATCCATTATCGCGCGAATTCCTGGTTCAGATCTGCCTAACGAGGTACTTATCATTGGCTCTCACTTAGATTCTATTAACTCTAAGGATCCAATGAATGGACGTGCTCCAGGGGCTGATGATGACGGAAGTGGGGTGGCTGTAAATACAGAAGTATTTAGAATTCTCTGTGAGAAACAAATCTTACCTCGTAAAACTCTGGAGTTTCATTTTTACTCTGCTGAAGAGGTAGGACTTTTGGGCTCCAAGGATGTCTTTTCTGATTATCACAAGCGCAATATAGATGTAGTTGCTATGCTTCAAGTTGACATGGTTGGCTACAACCGCCATGCCCTTTACAATCCCAAAAAGCATATACATCCGTATCTTGCTATAATATCTGAATATGCCACTGTGGCGTTTTCCATATTTATAAAGCATTTGATCAAAAGTCTGGTTCATATCCCGGTAGAGGATGTGAAATGTGGCTATGCCTGCTCCGATCACTCCTCGGCTCAGAAGTTAGGTTATCCAGCTGTTGCTCTGATTGAATCCAACTTAAAAGATATTAATCCTTATATGCATACCAGTGAGGATGTTGTCAATAAACTTGATCCAGAGCACTTGATGAGATCTGCCACGGCTGTTTTAGGTTTCGCCATTGAACTTGGTTTCGGAGCTGATAGCATTAGGAAGACGGTCAGTTTAGAAAGGCGAGATAGTTCATATCTGAGCTTAAACAACATTTCTGAGTCGGTCAGCAATGAATCAACAAATGACCATTTTGATATTCCTGCTGCCGATTTAGCCAATATTGTCACGTTGATTGATGAGATCAAACGAGAAAGTGCTGTCGGGAATGTCAATGAGACGACCAAATATGATCCTTTGGTAGGTAATCTGGTGGCATTGCGGGGAAAGTTTATGGGTGAAGAGATTGCGTATGCCCCATTTTACTCAAAAAAGCAGCGCTCGTGCTTGTCGGAGACCATTCAATCCATTCAGTCTCGTGGTCGCGATTACACATCTCAGGATATATGGGATATGCTCGATTGCTTGCAAGTTCCATATGATGATTCTGAAGCATACGCTGAATATGTGACTGAGGGTAGTGGAACCTCTGAGCAAACAGAATCTAATAGCTACAATCGAGAATCACCTAGCGAAATATCTCCCGCCACTCAACGACGGTATGGAACCGTGTATGAGTTGTCGGAAACTTCGGAGTATAGCAAATATGATGATGATGAGCCAACCAGTGACGGGCAGAGCTACCAATCAAGTTATTCATATGATGACAAATCCAGTAGAAATCCAACTGACCCGCAAATTGAGTCGGAAAATGCTGATTATTCAACATCTTCTGACTCTCGCTATGAACCAGAACCAGAACCAGAACATGACGGATATCGTAGCTCTACTTCTGATTATAGATTTGAGAATGGAGAATCGTCTTATTCTGCAGCGAGACATAGTCCGAACCACCAAGAAGCTTCTGCTATTTTCGATAATATGAGCAAATCTGATGAGACATCTTACTCTACTGCTGACACTGAATTTGATAATGAGGATCGCTCTTATTCAACTCCTAGCTCTGGACAAGAAGAGTTTTCATACTCCCCTGATTCTGAATATCAGCCGCAGAAAGAGTACTTAACAGGCAGCTACCGTAATGGTGACGAACCGGTACACAACGAGCAATTGGAGGAAACATATGAAGCATATAAAGGTGATGAAGCCGATGAAACGTCCCGAACTGACGAATATCTTCCTTCTCAAGATGGGCAGTATTATGCGAATAATGAAGAAGAGCCTGTTGAGGAGTTAAAATATGAGGTTCCCGTGGAAACTGTGAAGGTTGTTAAATCTAAGAAAGGGTTGGATTACTCACCTTTTTCAGCTCGCGTTCCACATAAGTTGGCAGTCTCCTACAGCAAGTCTTATGGACAGGATTCATCGCCCGGTGTGAAATACAAACCAATCAAAGAATCTAACGGTCTAGATTTTTCTAGTTTTTCTACACCACAATCTACACGAGTAGCAGCCAGCACTAATAATGCTGGATTCAAACATCTTCCCATGTTCGGTACGGATGAACCAAAACAACGTGGTAGTGGTGTATATAAGTATTCATCGAAGGAAGCAGCGAAGACATCTAAGCCACTTAGTGGGAAACAGATGACGTCTAAAACTGGATCCGATATGTCTAGATATTTTGGTTCGGAAAAGAGGAATTCCAAGATTGGAAAAATGTGGACGAGGCCGGAAAAGTCTAAATCGCCTCGGAAAAGTCATTCAGTACGGTCGAATATCTTTTCTGGCCGACTCAAAAATTCTAAATCGGTACCTAAACCAAAAAGCACTCGAAAGCCTGGTTCTCATCGAGCTGTGAATGATATGTTTGTGTCATTTTGGAAGAAACTTGGGCCAAAACACAAATCCAATACTACGTAGATGATTAAGAGGAAGACAAAAGTTGGCATAAATACATGATAATAGTGAGTGGTAAGAAAGGGTGTTATTGGATAGAGTTATAGATCAACTATCTAGCCATTCTTTGGAAGACATTTGAACCAAACGAGATAAAGATCGAGCGAATGCGAATATCTCTTCATCACCAGTGAAGATATTCGAGGATTGGATCATATCGGGCGATATACCCATTTCAGTGGCCATTTCGTATAAGCGAGTATCAGTTTGGCCAGAAGAAGATTGCTTTTTGTCCACGAATAACTTATCAAAGGTGGTGGCTGAAGTACACACAAGTTTGACTTTATTCTCATAGACAGCATCAATTAAAGTAATGAAGCGCCGGGCATGATCTTTCTGATCCAAGGTTAAGATTGGAATGTCTGTGATGATGAGAGCTTTGTATTTAGAGGTGATAGCAAGATAGTCGCCGGAAGATAGAGGCTGTTCACATAGATCCTTGAAGGAAAACTGGGCTACATTGGAGCCGGAGGCTTTAGGAACAATCAAGGATCTGCCCCATACCGTGAGTTTGTCTTGATGAGGGGGGTCAGCAGGATCGGCGAAATAGTTAAACCACTCGGAGACATGCTTTTCTGCCGCCTCCTTGTCGTCTAAAGAAGTTAGGTAAACGTTCGATTGCGGTCTCGGGACTTTCCTGTAGTCTGTATCAGAGTCTAGACAAATAACTTTGTTTTGAGACTCAAGTAGAGCGATGGCAGGTAAAAAAGATTGGCGTTGAACTCCGTTAAGATAGAGTTCTTGAGGAGCACGGTTGGAGGTAATGAAAAGTACCACTCCGTTGGCGAAAAGAGTCTCGAGTAGCGTGCGTAGAATCATGGCATCGGCAACATCGGTAACTTGAAACTCGTCGAAGCATAAAATGGTAGCCTGTTGAGCCAATGTAGCTCCTACTATAGGAATAGCATTAAAATCCCGGCCGTATTTTTGGTGAAGATCATGTATAGAATGATGAACGGATTGCATGAAAGAATGAAAATGGATCCGTTTAGAATTGAGGTGAGGAGGAACTGTGGAATAGAATAAGTCCATGAGCATGGTTTTGCCGCAGCCGACATCGCCGTACAAGTAAACTCCTTTTGGAGCCTCCGGCAGCGGCTCAGGGTGATTCGAGGTCCGGAAAAAGGACCATATAGACCGTTTGTGGGGTTTCAAAGAATGGGCTGGGGGGATTTCTACCGGTGGAGGAGAATATTTGGCTATGTCCAGCCAGAGAAGTTGAAGATCAGCCACAACACCTCGTTGGAACTCATCGTTCTGCAAACGACCTTGCTTTACTCGTTCGTCGTAAACATGTAAAGGCCCCAGGGTCGTAGCTGTAGAATAATGGTTTCCTAACCAGAGTTGAATTGCTGGCCTGATCCGAGGTTTTAGGCAAGAAAGTGATCGGATCATTAACTGGATTAAATAGCCTATGGGCCGATAAAAATCGTCCGTCTGTCTATAATGCTGGCGCAAAGAGAGAGTTAAGTACAGAAACCACTACGGCAGCTCTCTCACTAAGGTTTCTAAGATGGAGGAGTGAGCAGAGGAAGAAATGGGACATCGATCGATATTAGAAAGCGTAACCAAAAAAAAACCACTAGGGGATTCCACTACCCCTGAAACGTTTTATTGCATGCAGTTCGATCGAATTACAATCTCATACTAAACATTACAGGGAGTAGAATGTAGAATCTCTAGATTGAACGGATGCATTTCTGTCCAGTCAATTTACTGGAATTACGGACAGGAATGCTGAATTGAGACGTACGTAGCGGAAACTTAAATTAAGTTAGACTTTACAGGAGATTATTACGATTTCACATTCCTTTCCAACAGCCAGGGTCGGAAGAGATATCACTTACCAACACTTCTCGTCTTGGTTAAAACCTTCCCCCTCTGGTTCTGACCCTGGGAAGGAGAAATCTCTCTTCATTTCCTAAATAGTAGATTTTAACCCTTAATCCTCTGTGCAAAGTAGAGAAAGGGTCGGTAAGCTCCCCTAGGGTCTTATAATAGGTATATTAAGGGTGATATATATCGACCAATAATAAGACCGAATTCGATTATTACAGGGTTAGGGCTATAACAAAGAGGTCCCTTCGCGTCTTCTGATTGGTTGTTTGCCAGAAAGGGGAACTGCCGCATCCCAACCTCTCCTGCTTCAAATACTTCCCTCCTGACTTCTTTCTTGTTGTTTTTCCATCCACCGTTCCTGTCCTTCACATTACACTCGTTATCTGCTTCTTTGTTTAAGCAAACCGGACTGCTGTATACCCATCTGTGGCATTAAACACACTACTTTGCCTCTTCTCGCTAGTCTAGGTTCACTATTCTCTGTCGCCCTCAGTGTGTTTTGGGGCTCTTGAGTTGTCTTAGTGGCTCTCGCGATTTCTCTTTTATCGTGGATTTCTTCGTTTTTTATTTGACTGGCATCTGTCGTTCTTTTCTTTATTGTGGATAGATCTTGTTTTTGTTTTTTGTTTTTGCACTCTTTTCCTGATTGTTCTTCTGTTATTTCGTCTCAAATTATCTAGCTTTCATGCTCCTTCAATTGTGGTTGGTGCTTTCCTTAGGTTGGACAGATTTAGCGCACGCACTTCCCAACCCAGATCAAGTTCTTCCCGATCATGATTGGAATGGCCAAAATGGCAATGATGATGATTCGTCTGGTCGTGCTTTCTCCTTCTCTGCCTCTCCAATACATCACTATCAGACCGCTTTGACTCTTCCTTCAGGACCTTTATCCTCTGATACTGCCCGTGAGGAAGATAATCGGGATCAGAATAACCCTTTCGACGTTGGGCACCCTAATTTTGAAGAAGATCAACCACAAGAAAATGATAAGAAGCCTTCCGGGAAACAGCGCAATCGTCTGGGCTATTCAGCATCACCTCTTTGGCCTGCGACTTCTGCTCGTCCTCTATCTCCAGGACATCGTGCGCGTCCCCTTGCATTACCAAACTCGGGATTAGCCTCATGGTTTCATAACCTCTCTGCTCCTGTCACATCTAAAGCTGGTTCTACACCTATACTGAGCTTAACTCCTGCCTTTCCAGTTAGCGGGTTCCCTACTTCCATAGCACCTTCTTCATACCCATCTCCTGAATCGACCTTAGAACCTTCTCCGAATCCAACTTTTAACCCTACTATTGATCCAATTTCTGATTTTACTCCCGTTCCCACTCCTGATCCAATTTCTGATTTTACTCCCGTTCCCACTCCTGATCCTATTTCTGACCCTACTCCCGATCCAACTCCCGATCCAACTCCCGATCCTACTCCCGATCCTACTCCCGATCCAACTCCTGATCCAACTCCAACTGATATATCTCCATCTGTGGAACCTAAACCGCCTATTCCTGACCCCGTTACTACCTCTGATTATGATACATCTCTTACAGGTACCCCAACCACCACCTCGAAAATCCCCCCCGATCAGAATCCATCTCTCGAGCCTGTGCCTGTACCCTCAATTACTACACCAGTGGTTTCAGACATAGAGTCTACATCTACTAGTAGCTCATCTTCCAAGACTACTACCCCTACACTTGTAAAGACTACTTCCGCCAAGGCTAGCACTACACAGGTTGCAAGTGAGCCAACCAAAACTCTTCCACCAGTAATCTTGTCTTCTACATACGAACAACAATCTACAGTCTCTTCTGGCCCTTCACGCTCTACTAGATCTACTAGTATACACGTTATTGGGCCCTCTAAAGTATATACCCGCCCAGGTTCCTCGACTAGTGGGCAGACTTTATTGACTGTAACTACCTCTACTACGAGTAGTAGTAAAGAATTTATGTCTACCGTTACCATCACCAGTCAAGACACGCTGAACTGGTTACCGACCTCAGGGCTCGCCACGCAAACAGCTACAGCCGAGACATCTGATTATTTACCAGCTAATTATCCAAAGGTCATAAGCAACACAGACTATACAGTGCCAAATGAAGATGATTTACAACGCTTATTCATTGGCTTTGGTCCGAGCATCTCCTATAATGTACTGGTCACAAATTCCTTGCTATCTGCTCAAGTATTCGAGTTACTACCTCGAGGTCTGGCATACATTGTGAATGATTCTGATTACAATCGGTTAGCTATTCAAAATATCTTTCCACACGAGAATTACCCAGTAAATTATGTGTTGGCATTGGCTCTATCTAACATTCCTTCTTCCGTTGCAAAAGATGTGTATACTGCATTAACCACACAAGGATCTAGAGCTTATCAGAACCCGGATCCTCAAGTTGCAGCACTGATGTCATTGATTGATCCTACTTTGGTATTTTTAAGAAATGCTACCACTTCTGCTAGCGATACGAGCCAAGAATCAGATAATGATAGTTCCGGGTCTACTTCCCGGACCAGGGCATCTCGACTTACTGGCGAAACTGTGAATAGTGCTCCAGTGAACACAACTACTGTCGGCATTGCATTAGGTTCTGTTGCAGGTGCTGTTTTGTATGGAGCTGTAATGTTTTTCTATGCTCGATGGTATAGACGTCGTCGCCAAGAAAGCCTAGAAACTGGAGACAGTTCATTGTTCTCTAGCGATAGTAGCCGAAACAGTGTGATGCATGGACATTCCTCGGAAAGCAATTATAGTACTCGCAGTGCATCTGTGCAAGCTAGTGACATTTCAAGACCAGTAATGAGCGAGAATTCTCTTGGTTGGTATTAAACACCAGGCATGGTATTTTTAGCTTAAGTATATATCTCTAGTATTCTCCAATACAGAGTAATGAATAAATATTTTATGACTTGCCCGTTTTCATTATATATAGACTTTGGTAGAAACAATTGTGCATCAATTACTACAAAACCACAGAGCAATGTAGGGGGGAAGACATCTACGTAGGGATTAACAAATCTGTGCTACGGCTACTAATTATTTTTCTTTTTTCAAAATTGTATAAACAACGGAAACTTGTATACCGGTGTACATAAAAGAGGTAGGCATAATCATATCCAAGCAACGGTGAATTTCTTAGACCGAGACAGCGTCAGGGAACTGGCGAACAGATTCGGCCAGAGGACCCTTGCGCTGAAGAAACTTGACATAAGCACCATCCTGTTTTACTTCACCAGCCTGGCGGCGAGCAACGTAATCAGCGCGGTCAAGGTTAGTAAAACCCCACTTCTTGGAGATAATGATCTTCTGTTGTCCCGGGAACTTGTAGCGAGCACGGCGAAGTGCCTCGATGGCAACCTCCTTGTTGGAATCGCGAGTACGAAGGGACATGAGCACCTGGCCGATGTCGACACGGGCAGCCAGGCCATAAGGCTTACCCCAGGCACCACGCATACCGGTCTGAAGACGATCAGCACCGGCGCAAGACAACATCTTGTTGATACGGAGGACGTGGAAGGGGTGAACACGAACTCGCAGATGGAAGGAGTCCTTACCGGTGGTCTTGGTCATGTACTTGTTTCCGCAAATTCGAGCAGCTTCAAGAGCCTCAGAGGACAGCTGTTCATATTCGTTAGACACCAAGTGGACGCAGAGAGGGAACTCGTCGACATCAGCACGTTTGCGGCCCAGATCGTAAATACGGATCTTTCCATCTGGGACACCACGGTTGTAGCGCGATTTTGGGAACGGTTTGTTCTTGCAGTAACGGTAGCAGCGGGCGGGACGGCGAGCCATTTCAAAGGTATGTAATGTGTGTAGTATGTGGAGGCAAACCCTGGAATCTGACACTGGGGAGTAATGCCGGATTTGTCAGCAATCTCGCTGCTTGCGTGACTGGTTTGTTAGGGTTGCTTTGCTATTCTGTTAGCCCGCCCGCTATTTCGTTGGGACCAATCGACTCCAAGTTCTCGGAGCCCTAGTTATCTTATATCTGTGATCGTTGAACAATAAGAAATATTGTTAAATGCAATAGGAATATCTATTTCTTAGTAAATTATTAACTATTCGGTATGGTATAGTTGAGCCGTGCGGGTAATAACTTTTGTATAATTGTTCCTATCATGGGACCATTGGCAAACAAAGAAAACACACCTTTCCCTATCACCCGACCGGGGACCCTTACGGGTCTTACGCACAGGAAGAGCACTCCTAACTTCAATTTGGATTAGTCATTGGCTATAATTATATAATTAGGCGGTTTTAATATGTGATATAGATCAGCTCTTTCAAATCATGGGTCTTACTCCGTAGCCGAGAATAATCACATTACTTATCAATTCTGGAGTTGAGTCACCAGGCCTGAATCAAAGAATATAAGTACCCCAGGCCTTTGTGGCCATCTTGGATCGTGTCAATTCTTTTTCTGGACTGAGATTATTTTGGTGTTTTCTTCTTTTCTGTTCTTTTCTTTTTCATCATGGTTTTGGTCGATGGTAAAAAGATCATCACTGCAGAAGAGCGCAGACTAGCTTCAGATCAAGAGCGAAAAACTTATTTCAAGCGTTGGGGGCCATATCTTTCAGAACGACAATGGGCCACTGTCCGTGAAGACTATTCATCTGACGGTAATGCATGGGCCAACTTTCCTCACGATCAGGCTCGTTCTCGGGCATATCGTTGGGGTGAGGATGGCATTGCAGGTATATCCGATAATCATCAACGTCTATGTATGTCCTTTGCGTTCTGGAACGAGAAGGATCCTTTTCTTAAAGAGCGGATGTTTGGTCTTACTGGCCATGAAGGAAATCATGGTGAAGACGTTAAGGAGCTGTATTATTATCTTGACAATACACCTTCCCATTCTTACATGAAGTACCTCTACAAATATCCTCAGTCCGAATTCCCCTATAAGAAACTAGTTGAGGAGAACCGCAAGCTTGACCGCAATGTCCCGGAGTTTGAGCTCGTTGATACAGGTATTTTCCAAGAAAATAAATACTTCGACTGCCAAGTAGAGTACGGCAAGGACGCTACGAACGATAAAGCTATTTACGCCCGTCTCACCTGTACCAATCGTGGGCCTGAAGCTGCCCCGCTTCATGTCGTGGCTCAATTGTTTTTCCGCAACACATGGACTTGGGGCCGCGAAATTGAGGAGCACAAGCCTGTTCTTACCAAGCTTGATGATACTATCATTCATGCAAATCACTTCATTCTGGGGGATTATTATTTTCAGGTAGCAAATAGTGCTGGTGGCAAATCTGAAGTCAAGCCTGAGTTGCTTTTCACTGATAATGATACCAACTACAAGAAACTGTATGACTCGCCTAACAAAAGTCTCTATTGCAAGGACGGTTTCCATGATCGCATCATTGACAACAACGTCGAGGCTGTAAACCCAGAAAACACTGGTACCAAGTCTTGTGCCTGGTTAAAGTTTTCTGGTGAGAATCTGATTGGCCCCGGCGAGTCTGTTGTTATTCGTTGCTCCTTAACGAATATTAAGCCCGTCGGCAATTTGGAAATTGATGTCGTGGACAAGATCCTTGCTGATCGCCTGGCAGAGGCAAACGAGTTTTATGACACTGTCTGCAGATCTCCTGAATCGGATGATCTTAAGCGTATTCAACGCCAGGCCTTTTCGGGTTTGTTATGGACTCGTCAGTTCTATCACTTTATCTACTCGCAGTGGATTGAGGGTGATCCTGGTCTTCCCCCGCCTCCCGAATCTCGTAAGAGCATTCGCAACACTCGTTGGAAGCATATTTATATGGATGAAGTCCTTTCAATGCCTGATAAGTGGGAATACCCCTTCTTTGCTGCCTGGGATCTTGCGTTTCATTGCATTCCGATTGCTATGATTGATCCAACCATGGCCAAGCGTCAACTTCTTATGATGACACGTGAGTGGTATATGCATCCCAATGGACAAATTCCCGCCTATGAATGGAACTTTTCCGATGTGAACCCTCCAGTTCATGCTTGGGCTGCTCTTCGAATTTACCAAATTGAGAAGGAAATCTATGGAACAGAAGATACTAATTTCTTATCTCGTGTATTCCAAAAGTTGCTCATGAACTTTACTTGGTGGGTTAATACTAAGGATCCCGATGGAAACTTTCTTTATGAAGGCGGTTTCTTAGGTTTGGATAACATTGGTATCTTTAACCGCTCAGAAGAACTACCTACTGGTGGAGTTTTGGAGCAAGCTGATGCTACTGGATGGATGGGCTTTTATGCTGCGTGTATGCTGAAACTTTCTCTTATTCTGGCAAAAACTCGTCCAAACTATCAGGATATTGCTTCCAAATTCTTTGAGCACTTCTTATACGTTGCAGATGCAATTGCGTTTAAGGGAGCGGAACAACCTCTCTGGAATGAGAAAGATGGCTTCTATTATGATTCCATTGTGTACCATGAAGATAACAATCGTCGAGTAAGTCTTCCTTGTCGATCTCTTGTGGGTTTGGTGCCCTTATTTGCGGTTACTATCATTGAGCCAGAAGAACTTGAACAGTGTCCCGCATTTAAATCTCGCCTAGAATGGTTTCAAAATCACCGACCAGACTTAGTGGAGAACAATATTCAAACTGCTCAAGTACCTGGTGAGAAGGGTCGCTATATGCTTTCATTGGTTCCACGCGATCGTTTAGTAAGAGTGCTTCGCTACATGTTGGATGAGAATGAATTTTTGTCTACCTATGGCATTCGATCACTATCAAAGTATCATGAATTCCATCCTTATATCATGAATGTGAATGGAGAGGAATTTAAGTTAGAATATGTTCCTGGTGACTCCAATTCTGCATTGTTTGGAGGAAACTCCAATTGGCGTGGCCCTATTTGGATGCCTACCACTTACCTGTTGATTGAATCACTGCAACATTTCTATGAATACTATGGAGAGAATTTACAGGTTGAGATGCCTACTCGATCGGGTAACAAAGTGTCGTTGAATGAAGTGTGCAAAGAGATCTCTCGTCGGTTGTTGAAACTATTTGCTGAAGACAAGGATGGCCGTCGGGCATATAACGGCAAGGTAGACCTATTTGATAAAGATGAACACTTTGCTCAGAATATATTATTCTATGAGTATTTTCATGCGGATGATGGCCGTGGCATAGGAGCCTCTCACCAGACAGGATGGACTTCGTTGGTAGCCAAGCTGATTCAAGACAGCGATGAGTTTACTTTTTAGGCAATGACAACCATGAAATGCCTTAATATTTTGTGAGACTTTTTTGTTTACCAGTTAATATACATATATATAATGGAGGAATAATAGGGCGTGATTACAGTAAGTGGAGAGATATCGAAACTAGTAATATGTATATATGAATAGAAGAGACGATGGAAAAGTATCATTAACCAAATAAAAAGGCACGCCGGCCTGTATCAACAACAGCAAAAGCGGAGAAATGGAGTATTTAAGTGCAATAAGAAGGACTGACAGACATTTCAAATCACCAGAACTTACTAAGAATGACGAGAATGATAAGAAGAACAAGAACCACGATGATAGCAACAGATATTATGCGGTTTGTGGCCAGGCGGCGTGCCATTCCTTTCAGAGTACGTACACTACGATCGACATAGGAATCTGCTTCCAAAAGGGTATTACGAGAGTTGGTAATCTGTTCTCTTTGACCCCGTAAATCCATAAGGATGCTGGACCCAATTTGCTCGGTTTCATTGGCTAGTCTCTGAGAATTTCGAATCCTTTCAGTACTCTGTTCCAGTCGTTCTGTGTCAGAAAGTAATTGTGATCGCTGTTGTAAGCCTGGGTCAGGACCTAATAAAGCCGAACGTTGGCCGGCTTGTCGGGCTTTGGCAAGTTGAGCACGAGCTGCCTCTAAATCGGCCCGGTACTGTCGTAGTCGTGCATTAGCTTTACTCCTGCTGGTAGAAGGAATATTTTGAATCTCCATAGCGACTTGATCAGCTATTTCCCGAGCTTCATCTAGGGCTCGGGCAGCAGCAGACATAGCAGATTGTTGAGCATCTCCAGTAAGTTCTTGGAACTGGTCGAGCTTCTGTGTCACTTCAGCATATGCCAATTTGAAGTCTGACTCATACGAGGCCAGTAACTCAGACCCTGGTTCTGCATCTATCAGAGCCATGAAAGTAGTAAAAATATAACCAAAGTTCCTATATTTCCGGCGGGGGGTTGTTAAGAAAGTGTTTGTCGTAATCTAAGTTCCTGGGTCCCAATTCCCCCGGATTTTAAGATTTTCCGAGTGCTATGAGCCCATCCCATCGATAAAACCCAATAAATGCTGCCAGTTCGATCGTATGTGTTCAGAAGTATTAGTTCTGACATATTCAAACCATTTAGAGGTCTAAGAGCTGGTTTAGTCAGTCGGGCATACTCTAATGTGCCGCCACCTCCTCCGCCCGACTCGGAAGCTGCAAAAGCCCGGGGCTTGGCGGATCAGTATGCATTTTCTCGTAAACCTCTTGGCCAGAAAATCGATGAAAAGAACTGGAACTCATCTGCAACTAAAGATGATGTGGGACTTAACTGGAAAGCTGCTGTCTTTTTCGTTGTTGTCGGTGGAGTATTGTATGTTGCCTTCAACTATGAAAAGAAGCGATTGGAGCTGAAGCGATTGGCTGAACAGAACAAGAGCATTGGCAAACCTATGGTTGGTGGGCCATTTCGATTAATAGATTCCAACAACAATGTCTTCACCGAGAAGAATCTATTAGGAAAGTTCTCTCTCATCTATTTTGGCTTTACTCTGTGCCCCGATATCTGCCCTGAGGAATTAGACAAGATGAGTTATATGATCGACGAATTGAAAAAGAAAGGGGTTCATATTCAGCCAATTTTTGTGACTTGCGATCCAGCTAGAGATACTCCTGAAATGATTAAAGACTATTTGGCGGAGTTCCATCCTGATATAATAGGCCTAACTGGCTCTTATGATGATATCAAACAGATGTGCAAGACTTATCGTGTCTATTTTTCAACCCCTCCGAAAGTGGAGCCAGGACAAGACTATTTAGTGGATCATTCCATTTTTTTTTATCTGATGGATCCGGAGGGTAACTTTCTGGACGCTCTAGGTCGCCAGTATACGAAAGAAACCGGTACTGAGCGTATCCTAGACCATGTAAAGGAATGGGTTCCAGAAGCCGCTAAGAACACCAAGCGCGAGAAGATATTTGGACTGTTCTAAATTGTGGTATGTATATAGATATTAGTATTAGAATGCATTGAATTTATGTAAAAATGAGAGTTGTCGGGCTTCCTGAACGAGGGAGACGAAATTGTGATCATAGAGTCATAAATGGTCGTAAAAGAAAAGTAAAGAAGAAGCCTTTCGCTAATAAGTGGAAGCAAAAATATATGCTTCTACCAGCCAGCTAAACGCAGTAAAGCAGCGGTAGCCTCAGTCTTCGATGGCTGACTCTCGGCGATCGATTTCATCGAGAATGCCCTCTAGAGTTGCGAGATATTTGGTACCATCAATGACTTGCAGACGATCATCATAGACTAAAACATCACAAAGTGCTCGAACATCGTCCTCGGCTAGCTCCACGGTAGCTACATGTGATTCTTGAACGAACCGATGAATATCGGCCAATGTAGGAAACCCAGAGTAGCTAGCAGGGTAGTGCCTTTGTTTTTCGGCTATATTTGTCAAGTCCTCCCCACCAGGATAGGACCGGGAGACGACAAATAACCAGACAATATTGAGTAAAGAGTCTATGAATTCTTGATCTAACTCGGAATCGGTGAACCAAGGACCGCCAGTCAATTCGATCGATGGTTGTAAAGAAGCCAGCATATATATCTTCCGAGTAGGAGTTTTCACTGATTTGACTGCTTTGATATACATTTTGGATTCTAAGGCACGTAGACATCGCTGAACCACGCTCTGGTGAAGGTTGGATTTGGCCCGAATGGTTTTGGTCCATATGCCATCCCGTCCAGCGGCCTCGATATACCGAAACACAATAGATTCCTCAGCAGACATAGCCCTTAATTTCGCCGCATCATCTCTAGACACTGCTTGGTACAGTAAATCTTGGCCTTGCTGTACGATTTTCACTAACTCGGCGTCCATAAGTTCCTGAGCCATCATTAGGAGGCTCTTCACATCGGTTTTGGCCAGCACCAGCAGCTCGTCCTGAGTGTACATTCGATTAGCCTGTAGCATAGCTGCATGCAGCTGTTCTGCTCCTTCTGAAAGGTCCATTGTGTATTGAACGCCTTAGGATCAGGGTTCTAGGTGAGTAATTTCACTGTAAGAAAGTTGAATCAAAGTTTTAGTATGGGAAAATCAAGGTTTAATAAAATCGCATAGCCCAGAGGATATCATATATAAAGGAGTAAATCCGTAAAATAAATCTACAGTGTTACTCGCATATTAATTTTATGTCCGTTACGTCATTATCATTTAAATCTAGGAAGGAACTCGGGTAACAATGCGTAGTTGATAGGCGTGTACTTTGTCCGGTGAGTGAGATATACGATCGAGCTCCAAGATTACGAAGCTCAACACCACACGGACACTAGGTCCAATATTGTAAAATAATCCCTCCTGTTTCTTTTCAAAATGAGAAAGTTACTTTTCTGAGTCTGAGATTGAGTCTGCATGCTTTTCGGTAGCATTCATTGCTGCTGTAAACTCCTCCAATCGAGCTGCTGCCTCTTTGTCGCCTTGGTCTGCCTGGTCTGCTAAGATTTGCTGGTATTGCTGTAGTGCAACCATGCGTACTGATGGAGACCACGATCCTCCTGCAGAGTCAAGGAATGGTTCTAGAGCCTTTGAATCGTCCATTACCTGCTTTGCATGGGACTGGATCGACTTTAATCTTGGGTGTAACTTCTCCAGAGCCTGCTGGAGGTTGCTGAGTAGATCGGCTGATTCTATGAGTTTTGTGTAGTTCTGGTAAACCAAGGTTTTACGTTCGCTCTCGAGACTGCGAATCTCTCTATATGTTGTATTGGCTAGACTGAGCAGCTGAGTTGCAGAATAATCTTTCAAGGCAAGCTTGGCCAATCCTTCCTTATCTTTTTCCAGAGCCTCGGTCGACGCTAGTTCTTCATTGGTTTGATAAAATTGTCTTAGCGCTTGTCTTCTGGCTGCTGCTTGTGCCCTTCTTTCGGAATTAGGTGTATCTGAAACTGTAGATAAACTAATAGAAGGTCTAGAGTTGCTCATGATAGTAACAGTTACTTGTTATCGAATCCTACTTGGTCCAAACTGTAAAGTAGTAGAAGATGTAGTAGTGACAAGACTGGCCGTCGGGTAAACAGATATTCAAACTACGATGACATATTTACAATAGTTAAAGTACAACCTAATAGAACAAATACTGTATATAAAGAATAATATTTATATTGGAACACTCTTAAGAGCATCAAAAAAGACCATAGTTGGACAACTTGTCAGACTGCCTTGCGCGCCTCCTGTCGCATCCTTCCTTGACGGATACATGCCGCACAGGACGAGATCATCGGTTAAAGCGGACACTCCGAAGAGCACCCTAACTGTCTCACTCTACGGCACCAAGGTTCCAGCTCATCAACCAAGTTGGATACTGTGGCTCTTTTGAGGAGCTCAAAGAGAGACGTTACCTATAGAAATGATCCTACTGAGAATGTTAGTCATACTGCATTTAAAAAATAAGCTATTGGGCACAATGGCATCAATAGAGTCAATACATACTGAAGTACGTCGTCAAAGAAAAAAAAAAGTCCGACCGGGAGAATATATACGTATAAGGGGTACCCCTAACCCTGGAAGAAAAAAGTGAAGAAAAAACCCTACTAAGAAGTAGGGCACGGATAGGTCAACGGGGTGGGTTGGGACTGTAGCGGGCCCATATGTCTGTAAATGGCGCTTAACTTTAGGGCACCTATTCTAACCCCCAGTCACGCTCTTGGGACTAGTCTCACTTTACATACAGCTCCAGGATACAGACCATTCATATATCTACAATATGGTTGAGGCACGATGTAAGTACTTTGCTGAACCGATTACGGTTCAATACTCTCATAGTTTGTTGTACGGATATTCTGTCTATAGCTATTGACAATGTTGCTGCTGGAACCCTGAACAGCCGCTCTATTACCATTCCGACCCCTTTGGCTTACCTACCATCATCATACACAAGCTATGTACCACCTATAAAGCAGATATTAACCCAGTGTACGTTAAAGGCAAACACCTTTCTTACCGCCGAGGCAAGAGCCTCCAGTACCCCAACGTATCCTTGATCCGCATCGAGGGCGTTTCCTCTACTGAGGAGGCCAACTTTTACTTGGGAAAGCGCGTGGTCTATGTTTACCGCACCAGCCCACAAAAGGGCAAATCCAACGTCAAGTTTATCTGGGGCAAGATTGCTCGCACTCATGGCTCTAACGGTGTGGTCCGCGCCCGTTTCCGTTCTAACTTGCCCCCAAAGACCTTTGGTGAGCGTGTGCGTATTATGCTCTACCCCTCCAACATCTAGGCTGGCTTTGCCTGTAGAATGATCATGTTATCACGATGCTTGTTTGTATAATTTTTAGTAGTTACTAGCCATTTTAGACCCCTTAGAGCCTCTATTGCGGGGCCGTCCATCTACGGAGAATTAAATATTTCTATTTTCTATTAGACAAACTTCATTTACTAGTCATAGTTATACTATATGCTATCCTCTACACTTCCCTTCCTCTCGTCGTTTTCGATTATCATTTTGTTTCTCGACCAAACCGCTAGCCACCGAGGTATGACTAATATGATTATCTAGCTACGGTAAATGTCGGCCGCTTTTCTTCCGGCGCTTCAACTACCAATTGGTGCATGCGATACATCTGGGAAATCGTGGCTTGCCGTTGAAGAACCGCCAGTTGCTGCTGGCCATCTGCCAGCAGTTTCTGTATCTTAGCATAATCCTGCTCGTTTCGGGCAGCTCTGAATGCATCTCGGGTCCTCCTTATTGCATAATGCCGAAAATTAAAATCGGCAAACCGCTTGCCGTTGCGCAGTAGTGCTCGATATAAACTCGTTGCCTCCGACATTCTTACTGAAGAGATGGAATCGATTTCTAAGTCTGTAAAGTGCAGTGCGGCTCGGCTCAGGCTCCATTTGAACTCACGTAAAATGAAGAAAATTTACAAAATATTCCACTTACGAACCTGATTCAATATTTATGATTTATTATTAATATTCTGTCTAGAAGTTTAAGAGGCCATCTATTATTTTTGCTAACTTTACTGCTCAGGCGCATGTTTTTATGTGGGTTATATTACTCCTATCTTAGATACTGAATCGATTCGAACTACACGTATCTTTAGATTTTTATCTTTAGATAACAATCTATGTTGTTTATATTGTTTTTTTATCGCTCTTTATTGCTTGCAATACCTATGTCGGATAGCAACAACTGTACCGCGGTAGGTCTACAATGGATAGGCTTTTTGTTCCGGGTATTCTAATTCTCGGATAATTGTGAATTTGGGAATTCTATACCAATTCTCTCTACCTTTTTATTTTGAACTCCGTTTAGATTGTTAAGTCTGAATTAGTAATAACTAATCCCCAAATATAGTATCAGCTACTTATTTATCATACTACAGACACGGTTATTGAGGATTTAAGTATATCAGTTTATTGCGATGTGCCTACAAATGCTATGTTTCTCGACATTGTAATCTCTTATACCCATATTACCAATATCTTTACCATTCACATCCAAGTGCTATATTACTATAATAAAGAGAGAAAACTTCTGCAGTAATATGTCCAGTATCCTGAAAGTCCCGTTCTATAAGAACATCGGCTAACGGTTTATAATACATGCAATATACATGTTTCGAGCCTACCGATATATCGAGCCAAAACCTTAAAAGCTCGTTAGTCCCGATTAGGTATATTGTACATTCACCCACCCTGCTTTTGATCTGCACTATGAACCTCACTTCCCTGCAGGAAACTGCTCTGGTAATTGATGAGATCGGACAGATCCCTCCAAGAGAATGCGAGAGGTGTCGATTGCATCCCGCCTCTCACTCTAAAAACCCTCTGAGGCCTCTGCAATGTATCTGGTCTCCAGAACATGGTTCATGTTCACGGTGCAAATGGGATAAGTACAAATGTTCTTTCAGTGTAAATCCTCCTTCAGATCAGACAGTGGCTCATAGGCCAAAAAGGGCTAAGTTGAAACGAAAATATCGAGACCGATCTGTGTCCTCCGCCACACCTACCGGGTCTATACCTCCCATACTACTTGCTCCTAATACGACCCCCAGCCGGGCAACCCCTTCTCATTTGTCGATTGAAGTAGTTGCACCTCAATCTCAAGAAGAGATAGCGGCCCAAGCTTTGATCCAGCTTAGATCTACTCCCTATCCTTTGCCTCCCCCGGCGTCCCAGCTTGACCTCATCTACGAAATGCACACCAGAACCCAGATCTCCTGCTACGCTTTACAATACCATTCACCTGTTTTCAGAAGTCGTTATTACCCCGGAATTGCGGCTTACAATCTTTCCCCTATCGTAGGAAAGATAGGTATCGAGGCAGTCACCCTGCTTCCAAATATCCTGTCCACCAAACCTCGCTTAGTCCCAGCCATCCTTCCAAATCTAGACACTACAGACGATGATGAACGCTGTATGCTTTATTTAGATATTATACAGCTGCTTTCAACACTTCAAATTGAGCATACTACTCCTTCTCCAGCAGAATGGCAGGCTCAACTAGCAACTCTACTGATCCAAGACATAGACCCTGCGGTCTCACTTGCTTTCACTGCTTCCCCTCCTTTCACTGACAGGGAAACATTTCGTATTGCTACTGTACAGAGAGCAATAGATGCCCTGGAAGTGTTCTGCCAAGACTTTGGTTGGTCTAATCTGCGAGATCAGCTGCTGATCCTTTTACGAGGTATTGCCAAATCCAGACCCAGATCCGCACAAGCAATACCCGCTACCAAACTTCAGTCACTGCAAAATTCCAGCCAAGCTAACAATCTAGTGGTTCTAACCAGTGCTACTGACCCAGAAGATGCCTCAACAAGACTCAATGTCAATGATTTCGACAAAGAAAACCAGAACCCTATGGGTCTCGGAGACACAGCGCAAGTTCAATTGATAGAGAGAGAAAGAACAGCATTGTCTGCACTGAATGTATTAAGAGAAGTTTCAGAATTAACTACCAACATGGCTAATGGAGAAATACCAGGAAAAGGTGCTATCCTGACCGCCAATCCTTCACTACAACGACCCATAATACAGCGACCGGCTATTGATCTGGACTCAGCTTCGATACCAGAGATATTAGAGTTTCTGTCTTGGCCGATTCATTCTTGCGCCGATCAAGCTGTATCTGTGAAGGAAGCATTGGTAGCGTTACTTAGTATCTGCAGACGACTTTCATCAGTTATGTCAGGTCAGAGTCTAGGTCCAACCCACTCGCCAATTAATCTCGATGAAGAAGCTAGCAACAGAGAAGACAACCAAGAAAGAGACGAGTTAAATATGCCGGTTTGTGGTATCTGGACTCATCCTGGTGGGCCAGCAGTGATTCATCCGGGTATTTAACCAAGACCGAGTTTCTCCAAAGAGGAAAGGAAAGCTAGAGACAGCTTTTTTTTTAAGAAAAAAGAAAGAATCACGAGGAATTGAATATGTAACTAAAGAATAACAGCATATGAGCTACTACGAATACATAGATTATATACTTCAGTAATTATATATATCTAAGCTAACTGACTGGAATCGAATCAAACCGATCCAAGAAAGACGAGTTATACAGCTTGTGTTTGACAGCAAGAATACGAATTATATTATGAGGAATCTAGAGGTGCTTGACAGCAGCGTAGAAGCCTTCACCTTGAAGCTTAGCTACTTCCAATTCCAAAGCAGTAGGCTGTCGACTACCATCAGCACCAGCGAAGGTTCCAGCACCCCATGGGGATCCACCATGGACTTCCTCGAGATTGGAAAGCAGACCGAAGGTTTTGGCATAGCCCAGCGGTACGTAGATCATACCATGATGAGTTAGTACAGAGAGAGAGTTCAATACAGTAGTTTCCTGGCCACCACCCATAGTACCAGTGCATACGAAGAATCCTGCATATTTTCTATATAAGGCACCAGAAGCCCAAAGGGATCCGGTAGCGTCCCAGAAGCTCTTCCATTGAGCAGGGTAAGTACCGTAACGAGTTGGTACACCAAACAAGAAGGCATCATAGTTAGTCAAGGTCTCGTTGGTAGCAATTGGGTGGTCCTTCTTAGGGGGAGCGTGCATCAAATTCAACACATCATCCGGCAGGGTTTCAGGTACCTGAAAGATGTCAGCCTGGCCGCCGGCAGCCTCAATGCCAGCTTTCTCCTGCTCAGCTAATTGAGCAATATGACCCCAAGTGGAATAGTAGATGATAGCGATTTTAACCATTTCTGCAGAGCTGTAATCTAAAGTAGTGGAATGTGTAAGGCCTTTTTATACTAATCCGGGAACGGACATGCCGCAGTATTCGGGATAGAGTTTTGAATGTTCGACATCAAAGGGTTAGGGTTTGACTCTGGTGACTGTACAATTAACTAAATTATACAGATCATCATGTGCCACATAGTGAAAAACGGTAGCACAATACGCAGAGTCAGGTTTAAACACGTTGCATAAATAGTCTACATAATAAAAAGGAGAAACAGTGCCAACTAATTTTTTGCTTAAATTAGTAGCTAAACGGGCAGACAATAACCCAGTGACTGTCTCCGGTTGGAGTATCTGAGTTTGAGAAGAGATCGTAGGAAATCAACAGAACTTTATTAAATAAAGTTAATTATAAAGTCTTCTCGATTCTATGACCATGCCTAAATTAACATAAGTAACACATATATATAGAGCCGTACAAAGTGCATTGCGCCCTTGGACCCCAATTTCTGTCTAAATTAGTATTGTTGATGAAAAATGGCCAAAATAGCCGTTATTTACTATTCCACGTACTCGCATATAGCGCAACTCGCCGAAGCTGAGGCGAAGGGAGCACGAGATGCTGGTGCTGAAGTGGATATCTACCAAATCCCGGAAACACTTCCTGAAGAAGTGTTAGCCGCTATGCATGCTCAGCCTAAAAAGGCGTACCCCGAAATCACTCCTGAATTACTGCCTCAATACGACGGGTTTTTGTTTGGCATGCCCACTCGTTACGGTACCTTGCCTGCCCAGTTCAAGACATTCTGGGATGCTACCGGATCCCTTTGGGCTAACGGCGAACTCTCTGGAAAATACGTTGGTCAATTTCTAGCCACCGGTAGTATAGGTGGTGGTCAAGAAATTACAACCTTTACAGCATTGTCTACATACACTCACCATGGACTAATCTTTGTTCCCCTAGGATACGCCAAAACCTTCGCAGAATATAGCAATATGGAGCGTATCCGAGGAGGTTCCGCCTGGGGTGCTGGTACGCTAGCTGCTAGTGATGGAAGCAGACAGCCAGATGAGTTGGAATTGAAGGTCGCTACTATACAGGGCAAAGAATTCGCTTCTACTGTCATACGGGCTGTCCCTAACGCATCTTCTGCTTCTACAACAGTTCTCCCGTCCAACACTCCAGCTGCTACCGCGGAAAAATCCGAAGGAATTGAGAAGGCCAAAGAGCAAAACGCTGATGCCGGCTGTTGCAACAGCTGTATTATTCTGTAGATTGCCATGTCTAGTAAACCGTTTCTTACTTTTGTATCCGTCTCAACACAAAGAGAAAAAAGAGTATAATTCATTAGTAATACATTAATGATAGATACTTATACCGTAGCTAAGAACCCATTTACGATTTTCCGAACAGTGTAGAAAGTCTTATCGGCAGTTCCTTCGACCACTACCATACCTTCATCAAGTTTGCGCACGAAGACCTTATTCTCGCATACTAGTACGCCAGACCCTCGCAGCTCTGCATTAAGACCAGACTCAGTCAATTCCTTTTTCAGCTGAGCGAGTAATACATGTCCCACAGTCACTGGTTGCATTCGGGGAGCATTGGCTCCTAATCCCACGGGCACTAATTCTAAATGGCCATCAATCTCTTTATACCGCCCAGTGATATGAGCCACAGTGTAATTGTTCCCTAAATCCTGCCACTTAAGTCGCTTGGAAACCTCAGAAGAGATACTCATATCAAAAGCTTTAATGTCTACACTTACATCGACCGTTTCACCGATTTGTGGTGTCAAAACCTTTCGAATACCCAACCTCACCAGATCCTCAGCAAAGCTTTTAACCGACCCTGGAATTGAATGATCCTGCAAATCATCTGCAAAACTCAGTAGCACCACTGTCCTTGGATGTAACCGAGGAACAATCATTTTGACTGACCGGGCATCAGTTAAGCCATCCATATCCAAGCGACCAATGTTACATTTCAAATTAACATTGACCAATTGACTCTGTAATTTAGTGGGAATATATACACTTTGAGCCTGGGCCTGCATATCCATAGGATCGTCAGAACTATTTCCATCAGCATTCGGACGAGCTAGAGACTGTTCCTCAATTTTGTAGTCCTCAGCTTGAATAATCTCACCATAATCATCAACACGAGATCGCCGAGGAACATAAGGGAAGCATTTATTTTTCTTTGAAGCAAACCGGACATCGACGTCACAAACTTCAGTATCATATATCAGTTTGTAAACTCCATCACGACGAGATGTTGATGTTTCAATTTCCCCAGCATCTTCTGATTCCGATTCCGACTCTTCGTTGTCTAGGATACTTTCCTTTACAGCCTCTTCCTCCAGAGCAGCTCGGCGTTCTAGCTGTCGCTGATCATACTTGGCTCGTTCTTCAGGATCCAATTGGACCACTCTGGAAACCTCGAAAGAAAGTTTTGATTCAACAGGCTGTAAGTCAGCCCGAGTCTGATCGATTTGTGACAGGATCTGATGACCCAAAGTGCCCAGGCTAGGAGATTCGGCGAAAACTACGGCTGAGTTTGGATCCTCACTGATTGTAGCAAAAATATAACGAGAAGGTCCCCATTCTAGCCCAATACCAGGAGCTAAAATGACTTTAGGTCCAGTAAAGTTGATGGCTTGATCAGGATGGGTTAATAATATTAGTTGAGAGAACTCAAATGGCACCTGTCCAGACTCCCACTCCTTGGACACGTTTGAGGACATCCATTCTTGCATGACTTGAGCATAAGTGAATGTACGGGTAGCAGCTTCAGAAATCATTATCAATGGTATCGAGATGTTATTTTTGGCCCAATAGCGATCTAGCAGCAGACTTAACTCCAAAGCTCGTGCAGCAGGACCGGTAGGAATTAATAAGGTACCAGAACGCTGGGTAACTTGTTCGATGATACCTTTAAGTTGGTCAAATTGGGTCCGGGTGCTGTTCAAGCGAAGAGAAGTGATGAAAGCAGTTGGACGAGAGAAGGAATCAAGAACAGAGCCGTCTGGGCGAATTAGGGCCGCCGGCGATAAATGCGTATCCCGAGCGTGGTTCCAATCAACCGCATAAATAACATTTTCTTGTCCAATCTGTAAACGCCAAATCGAGCCTCCAATACTATGGCCAGCATTATACGGAGTGATATGAAGGCCTTTAACAGATATATGTTGGGCATACTTTACCGATTCAACTGCATCAAAAATAGAGTCTATCTCAGTAGTAGAAATTATATCGTCCGAAACCCCGAGTTTTGCAGCTAGCTCGCCGTAATTTATATATCGATAGGAGTCAATACATACGGTTCGACCCATATTGATTACCGGCAAAGTAGCATATACCGGCAGAGCAGCGAAGGCCGGAACTTTAGCACGAAGGAATGCAAACGCTCCTAAATGCTCGATTGTTGCATGGTTTAAAAGAACTAAATCCAGAGAAGGAATCAAGGCCAATAATGGTTCTAAGTATTCTGGACGGAGAGTTTCATGCCATCCAACTCCTACCAACACCCGCACATTATCAATCAGCAGCAAAGATTGAGAAACTGAGCCCGTCAAACCCCCTGCAGAAACCAATGGAGTAAATTCAAACATCAATAAATGTTTCTTTCTCTTTCCTTTCTTCTCTGAAGGTCAGCAACGAAGTAAGGAGTAAACTGGGTAGGTGGTATAGTGCGGCTCGGGCCTGTTTTTTTTTTAGTGGGTGAATATTATTAGTTCTCGTAGCAAGTAGTCTCGAGGCCTCTCGCTAAGTTCCCATATATACAAATATACCCGGGACCCCACCCTAATTGATTGTAGGATTGTTTTTCTGTCTCAAAACTAGCGACATGTTTGCTAAACGAGCAGAAGAAGCCCGAATGGCAGTTCCTTGGGTTGAGAAATATCGACCAACTTCATTAAACGATGTGGCCGCGCAGGATCTGACTGTCTCGGTACTACGCAAGAACCTCCAAGCTGCCAATTTACCTCATATGTTATTTTATGGCCCCCCAGGTACAGGTAAAACTTCTACAGTACTAGCATTATGTCGTGAACTTTTTGGTCCTGAGTTAATGAAATCTCGTGTTTTAGAATTGAATGCGTCTGACGAGCGCGGGATCGCTGTAGTTCGCGACAGAATTAAGCAGTTCGCCCAACGCGCGGTCTCGGCGCCATCTGAGGATGATCTGGCAAAATATCCGTGTCCTCCTTATAAAATTGTTATTTTAGATGAAGCAGACTCCATGACTCAAGATGCTCAGGGTGCTTTGCGTCGTACCATGGAAACATACTCTAAAATTACTCGGTTTTGCCTGGTATGCAATTATGTCACACGCATAATCGATCCTGTGACTAGCCGCTGCTCTAAGTTCCGGTTCCGCCCATTAGACGCCGATGCAGCACGCAGTCGCCTGAAACACATTGCTACTTCCGAGTCCCTAGAAACCTCTTCCGCAGTATTGGATCTACTCCTCACTGCGGCTGGAGGTGATCTCCGCAAAGCTATTACCTACCTTCAATCAGCCGCCATGGCCTCCCAACCTGGTGAGAATGACATGGAAGTCGATGGCCCAACTCATATTGCCGAAGAAAATGTCCAGGAACTGACAGGGTTGGTACCGGATTCCGTGATCGAGGAAATGATCGAGGCCACTAGTCCTGGAACTTCGGTAACCCGAATCCAATCGGTGGTTCAAAAGGCATGTTTAGATGGTTGGAGTGCCACTCAGATGTTATCTCAATTACATGACAGTATCATTGCAGAACCTGCTATATCTCCTGCGGCTAAGTCTGCTATATTGCTATTAATGTCCGACAGCGATCGGCGGCTAAGCGATGGTGCTGACGAAGAATTGGTCATCTTAGATCTAGCCGTAGGCATATGCGAGGCACGAGCTAATTAGTAGCATTATAATGATATGTTATGGAGAGAAAAGAAGAAAAAACGGAACAAACTGTTCTCATTATGTAGGAAGAACTTGTCGCACGTTAATATTAATTCGTTTAGTTTTGATCCAGCTACCGTAAGACTTACGGGCTTGAACCACAGATTCTGGCACACCATCAAGACCAAATTCACTAGAAGTCGAGTAATCAAAATTCCAGAGGTACTCTGGACAAGTATCAGGGTAACACCGGGCCACTCCATGCCATGCCTGTCGAGCCTGACCGCCCATGATAACCATATCCCCAGAACTCAACAGTACCGGGTAAACTGTATCTTCTAGTCCACACAAAAACAAAGCATCACACCCTAAACTAACACTAACCAGATCTTCCATACAGGGTTCTGCGACATCTCGATGTAAAAATAGTACATCGCCAGGAGTGTAGAAATTGATGATAGCGGCCTCCGGGACCATGGTAGTATATGAATTACGTAGTAAACGAATAAGTGACTGAGGAAAACTCGGAAAATCCGGCGTACCTCGATCTAAACTCGGATAGGTTTTTGCAGACCAGTCATACTGTCCTCCAAGTGTTACCCAGCGCAGTTTGCGACGAATTTGAGGTCCACTTAAGGGTTTGCGGCCATCTTTACCAAGTAATGGAGCATCGGAGAATAGTTCAAATCTGTCAGAAATATGATAATGAGGTGATAAGTTGCTTTTATGAGCAGGATCAACAATATACTCCTCGATTGTTCGTTGGATCAGCTCTCTCTGAACAGCTGGTGTAAATGCGTCTCGAACCACCACCAAGCCCGGAATTGGAGGCAGAGGAGTATTTCTATCACAACTAAGCTCCCCAGATCTATACAATTTAAATATATCCCTTAAATTATCTGGAACAGGCACCTGGGGACCGGCACCAGCCATTTTTTGGGGGCCTGTATCAGTGAAATATTACTAGGTTTAAAGTTCCTCGAGAACTTATTTTAGTGTAACATTACAACTCAAACGATGCAACCCCTGTAGTTTAATACCAAATGTTCAAAACCCACATCGGTCGGCGACTAAATGCGGCTCGCTTTCACTCTTTCCGACGGAACAATTTCCCAAATCAGCTGTAGTATTGATGATGAGATCCATTCAGATTGATTAGTACTTCAAGATTTAGTTCTGTTTTTTATATTTTTTAAGATGATTTTTTATAAGTTCTAAACTTGTTCAATAAACAGGCATTATAAGCCTTTATTGTCCTTTCTTCTCTCTGAAACGGCTACCAAGCGAGAAAACTTAGGTCTGGGGATATACTCTGTGATTGGCTAGAGACCGCGGCTCCACAACTCTACTCCGACGCTCCCCTCCGCAGTCATACTATATATAAATAAGCCTTCCCCCGCCGATTTTTATTCTCTTTCCGTCTCCGCCCTCTACCTTTCGATTTACTCTAAGATCATTTTTGTATAATAGTTAGGATGATGTTACGAAATTCTGTCCGGGTTATTTCTCGTCCTGCGGTTCGCGCGTATTCCTCGTACCCTACTACTCACGATAAGATCTCCAACCCCGCAGATACTCAGAACTTCATTAACAACAAGTTTGTGAGCTCACAAGCCCAAACTTGGTTTGATGTACATGATCCTGCAACGAACTATCTTGTTACTCGAGTTCCGCAGTCGACGGATATTGAATTAAAGGCTGCTGTCGACTCTGCTGAAGCTGCGTTCAAGACCTGGTCGAAGACCACCATTCTGAGTCGCCAGCAAATCATGTTCAACCTAGTAAGACTGATTCGAGAAAATTGGGATCGTTTAGCTGCGTCTATCACCTTGGAACAAGGTAAAACTTTTGATGATGCCCGTGGTGATGTGCTCCGCGGTCTTCAGGTCGCCGAAAGTGCATGTGCTATCACCCAAACTGCTTTAGGAAGTGTACTTGGGGTTGCCAAAGCCATGGAAACCCGTTCGTATCGTGTTCCTCTTGGAGTAGTCGCTGCTATCTGCCCATTTAACTTTCCTGCAATGATTCCTTTATGGTGTATTCCTTTGGCTACAGTCACTGGTAACACTCTGGTGCTGAAACCGTCTGAACGTGATCCTGGTGCTGCGATGATCCTAGCCGAACTTGCCAAGGAAGCCGGCCTGCCTGATGGTGTACTTAACATTATTCACGGAGGACACCCTACTGTTGATTTTATTTTAGACGAGCCACGTATCAAAGCTATATCCTTTGTGGGCTCGAACCGGGCTGGTGAGTATATCTACACTCGCGGTTCTGCCAATGGAAAACGTGTCCAGGCCAATTTAGGAGCTAAAAACCACTGTGTTCTGATGCCTGATGCTAATAAGCAGCACGCTCTTAATGCAATTGCTGGTGCAGCTTTCGGTGCAGCCGGCCAACGATGCATGGCTCTTTCGACCTTGGTAACTGTGGGTGAAACCAAGAACTGGATTCCAGAATTGACTAAACTGGCTTCTGGCTTAAAAATTGATGGTGGATTTGAAAAAGGCGCTGATCTTGGTCCAGTTATTTCTCCTGCGGCGCTTGACCGTATCGAAAGTTTAGTTCAAAGCGGAGCAGATGAAGGTGCAACCATTGTGCTGGATGGTCGGGGTCAACGCCCTGCTAAATACCCCAATGGAAATTTCATTGGCCCTACTATAATCGACAATGTTAAGCCTGGCATGAAATGTTACGACGAAGAAATATTCGGCCCCGTCTTAGTAGTCCTCCATGCTGAAACTCTAGATGAGGCTATTGCGATCATCAATAAGAATCGGTACGGTAATGGCACTTCTATTTTTACTCAGTCCGGGGCTGTTGCTGCTCATTTCGAACGAGAAGTTGAACCGGGCCAGATAGGCATAAACGTTCCTATTCCAGTACCTTTGCCTATGTTCTCTTTCACTGGTAATAAAGACTCTATCCGTGGTGATCTTAACTTCTACGGACAAAACGGTTTAAATTTCTACACTCAGCCTAAGACAGTGACGTCACTATGGCGCGCGGAGGATGCTACCGACTCGCGGGCTCAGGTGGTTATGCCTACTAATAACTAAAATGAGAAACACACTATGAGTAAGTACATATTGTGGTTTTATTCAATTAAAAATCTAAGTGGTTTGTAGACTAAGAATTTACTCTTGCCTACTTAGACAGTAAGTAGTGACTTAGCTGAATATAATCAACCCTTTATATGCTAAGATTTCTCCTGCTTGGATCGGCTAGTTTGAAAATATCGATTCCTAAATTCAGGCACTCGTATCCGATTTACTGCATGTACAAGGTACCTTTCTGTAGCTGCTATATAGCTAGGTCGATCTCTAGATTGTACAGAGATCTGAACCCCTGTTTTACTAAGTTTGAACCTACGATTGTTCTGTAGCTTGTCTTGAACCCCTGACATTACACACTGGAATATTTTGAAGGTAACAAACGCAACAACTGCGAGAAGTGCCAAACATAGACCCAGTATGGTGATTAGAATTATTTTGGAAAATAGCTTATCATGATTCATGACTCTCCAATAAAAAGATATTCGACCACTCATCAATCTTCTCCTTATATAATCCTACGATATGACATATGAGGATCTTGGCATTGATCACAAGATGTCACAAAGGACCAATCGGAACAGAGATCTCCAGCCATAATCCTTCGGAACCAATAGAAGATATAACTCTGCCTTAGCGTTCTATAAATAACCACAAATTGTAATAGCGACGAATAGTTTTCACAAACTTACGACATGAGTAAGATGCGTTAGCCAAGTAATATATGCCTTTAGAAACTTAATAGATCGTACTATTTTAACTTACGTAAAATAAACCATAGAACATGTATTTTAAATGATCCAATTAAATCATCGACAAGAAAGAAATATACTAATCATACTTTTTAAGAAAAAGAAAAAAGACTTATTATAGTGGGGTTTAATCCCAGTGAGGAGCATTGATAATGACTCCATTGATGACACCAGCTACTACACCAGCAACAGGTAAAGTGATGAACCAGCCCATATAAATCCATGCAACCATACGCCAGTTAATTGCCTTCAGGTCCCAGTTGCATAAACCAACGGCAACAATAGCACCAGTGATACATTGGGTAGTAGAGACAGGGAGGGATAACTGAGTAGCAATTACTACTGTGATAGCAGCACCAAATTCAATAGAGAAACCACGGGAAGGAGTATGAAGGGTAATACGATTACCAAGCTGACACATCATATGATAGCCGTAAGTCCACAGACCAATAACAATGGCTGCAGCAGCATAACATAAAATCCAAATAGGCACATCAGCCTTGGCATCAGTGGTGCCGGTGCTCCAGACCATATAAACGGCGGAAAGAGGGCCGACAGCATTAGAGACATCATTGGAACCATGTGCAAAGGAAGCAGTTGCAGCAGTAAGAATCTGCAAG
Source organism: Tortispora starmeri (assembly GCA_030574535.1). NCBI lineage: Eukaryota > Fungi > Ascomycota > Trigonopsidomycetes > Trigonopsidales > Trigonopsidaceae > Tortispora > Tortispora starmeri. The sequence continues at coordinate 187,023 of JAJMFD010000004.1, read as the reverse complement.
AAAGAGAAAAGATGTTCAACGTCATTATCATACACTTCGGCCTTCGCATGCATGCCTGCAACATTTTTAGCCAATCCAGTCTCCTTGGCCTGTTCGGCATGAACATCATAACGGACACCACGAAGCAAGTAGTAAACAAACCAGCGAGCCAAATGGTTGGGTTTATGCCATTGAACACGGGCGATCTCCATATTTTCTAGAGAGAGATACTCGTCAATAAAATTAGGTTTAGTGTCGGAATCGAATATACTTTGACCTTCCTGGCCGGCAACAGGAGGAGTTTTATCGATCGATTCTTGGCCAGAGGATTCCTCATCTTCCAGCTTGTCACTGTTCTTTTTGGCAGCCTCGGCAGAACGTTGGACAGTTTGATAATAGTTGGTGGTAACAATAGCATGACCAGGGTTCGGAGGAACAGGACCACGCTTCAAAAGGAAAGGTCCTAAGAAAATATGATAGCTCTTGAGCTGCCAGTCGTGTAAAGCGAGTCTTCGATAGAAATAAGGAACAAAAAACAAAAGAGAAATTATGAAAATACCGCCTCCGACACCAAAGATACAACCAACAGTTTGTCCTGCAGTCCAGTCTTCCAAGTTAAGAGATGGGGCACCCTTCCAAACAATAACCATCGTAAGAACACATCCGACAATAAAGAAATAAATGGGAACAGTAGCAAGACCCCAATAAAGTGGACGTTTACGGCGCAGAACGATATATTTGGTGAATAAAAAGACAATAGCAGCGAAACCTCCAGCAACACCGGGAGCAATACCCCAAGATGCAAAGATAGAAGCGACACCACTCCATCCCCATTTAATCTGTCCACCACCTACTGAAGCGATACCCGCACCGATGACACCACCAACAATGGAGTGAGTAGTAGAAACTGGCATACCTAGGAAAGTAGCCAAAGTTAACCATACAGACGAGCCAAACAAAGCAGAAGACATGGTGACCATCATCATGTAGGGGTTACTGTCAAATGCTGCGATATCGATGATACCACTGCGGATGGTACTAGTAACACGAGCACCAGCTAACACAGCACCGGCAAACTCGCAGATAGATGCAATGATCATGGCTTGCCAGAGTTTTAAAGAGTGCGAGGAAACGGATGTAGCAAATGAATTAGCTACATCGTTGGCACCAATACCCCAAGCGTCCAAAAACGCAAAGATCATGGTGACAGCAAAGATGTACGTATACTGATGGATTTCCATCACAATCGGGTCACTGGCCATTTTTGCTGAATTTCACTGATGGCTACGAACGAGATCCTCTATAGATAGACTAATTTGGTCCCACCTTATATACCAGAGCCTTTCTTTACTCGATGCTGTGAAAAAAAAAGAACAGGAATAAAACTCAGGGTCGGAAACAAGTCTTGGCGGTATGCTGCGATCCTGTTTTCTAAGTGGACTGCCAAGCCGAGACTTAAATTAAACGAAAACCAAAGAGTCAAATGACCAGATAGGTTCTGCTCCATATAGTGAGTTAGCAGTTGCCCAAGAAATTTTTCTTAACTGCGGCCACAAATCATAAATCACTGTATATCAAGTTCCAAGAACTGCTGTTGAGTCTGAATATGAGATTCATGGTGTTCCTTACATGACTCAATAGGTGTACATAGTGAATAGCACATGAAAATGACCCAAATAGCCCAGCAATAAGGACTGGTTAAAGTTTCCCAGAAAGGCTTTCCAGTATCTGGGAGCAAAGTCTTAACCAATCAAAAAGCACTGCACTCCCACGTTCATCCCAAGCTCGATCCTCAACTGTTCCAAGGTTTGCTAAATGGTGTGTGATACCAACTTCAGATATAGGTGATATAGCGTCTCCTATTGGTTAGATTCTTAATTGTCTCTACATGTGTTTCCGTGCATGAACTGTGCGGATCGGTGATGCCCGGGTGCGCACACGAGGCTCTGATTGGCTTGCACATTCTTTTTTAGAGGAAAGTGATGCATACTTTGTAATTATGGGTAATGCTTATTGCCCACCAGATAAGAATGTTGGCACCGAGCAAGGTGGAAAGTGCAGGGAAACTTGAAATTAAACCGCATCATGGTTGCTCGATATATTCAAGGACAATCTCTTTTCTCTTTCAAGTGCTCTGCTTCTAGGTAAATCCACTCCTGCGTTCTTGCAAAAACTTTTACTCTACTGTCACTAGCCCTGATAAGGCTATCTGCAGTTAGGCCGCACAGATATTTGAGGAGGGGTTATACGGCTGTATGTCATCAATAGGCAACACTATTGGCAGAGATTTTACTTGGCTAAACGACCAGCGATAATGATGTAGCGCACCTTATCAGTATGCATCGTATGCACTGACCTATTTTAATGTTTGTTCGTCATTAAATTATGTGATGAAGGATAACTCAGACGAGAGTTCCCATAAGGTGTGTATCCAACTCTGTGCTAACGATCCTGGCTCATTTTAGAGAAACTATCTGCGGGAGATACCCCATACCTCTATTCTCCAGAACTTGGCACTCTTCCAGCCGGTAAGTGATACTGAACCTTACTTATCCTGCGGACTATCCTAGTCGAAGCCAGACACTATCGATGAATGAACCGTGATTGATGACTGGTTATGCTGTCTGTAAATAGTCGTTTTGAGTTAAATTCACTATAACTCAATTATTTACAGAAGTATTGAAATCCTTTGACCAAGCATTACACTTATCTGTAGCATATAGTCGTTAGTATTTACTTAGCACAGACCAGTGGCCAATCTTTCGCTTTAGGCCAACAGAATGGCCCATAAAACGACTTTCAGTTTTCAGAATTCTATATTCCATATGTTCAAGTCAATTACAAGCTCATCAGTAACCCTTTATTTTATTCTTGAAAACTCTCCTTATTCTGTTATAGACACCATTTTGGAATAACAGGTCGATTAATCAGTTCCGTGATTTCCGAAATAAGTAGGAGACGGGCCTGATTTGAAACTATCCGCAACGTTCTTATGTCAATCTTATGAAAATCAAAGTTGTAGACAATTAGGCAGAAATTCAACTACCACGTCATTATGTCTGATGTCGTAGTTAATGAATCGTTTTTCTCTGCTTAGGAAGTAACTAACTATATATATATAAATTTACCACTTAATACATTGATTCATTTTCAAACTGGGAGTAACTTCACGTGACTCATCCTTCCTAACCGCTGCAGCATACTTGCTACATGGCTAAATTCGATATCACTTCACTAGCTAGGCCTAATATTCTTGCCCTAGAGCCTTATAGATGTGCAAGAGATGACTATTCTACTGGTATTCTATTAGATGCCAACGAAAACGCATATGGTAGCGCTATCTCTGTCTCCGATGTGCCTAATCTTCATCGATACCCTGATCCTCGACAAGAAAGCGTCAAGGTTCGCATGTCGGCTCTCAGAAATGTACAGAACCCCGATAAGTCTCTCAAGCCTTTATCCCCAGAAAATCTATTTGTTGGGGTCGGTTCAGATGAAGCCATTGATGGTTTAATTCGTGCCTTCTGTATTCCTGCTCATGATAAAATTTTGATATGTCCCCCCACTTATGGTATGTACTCTGTCTCTGCCGCCATAAATGATGTAGGTGTTGTCAAGGTACCTTTAAAAAAGGTTCAAGGCTTTCCTCTTGACCCAGAAGCTGTTAAATCTGCCTTGAACAGCGACTCCTCGATAAAAATTGTATTCTTATGTTCTCCCGGCAACCCAACGGCAAGTTTGTTATCTCCAGATGATATTAAATCCATCCTTGATTACGATTGGAACGGTATAGTAGTCGTTGATGAAGCTTATATCGATTTCTCTACTCCTGGATCCAGTCTATCTCCCTGGGTCACTAAGTACCCCAACTTAGTCGTTTGCCAAACATTATCCAAAGCTTTTGGATTAGCCGGTATTCGAGTAGGTGTGGCATTTGGTGATTCTCAAGTTATTAAACTGCTTAATAACCTCAAGGCTCCTTACAACGTATCACAGCTAGCATCACAGGCTGCAGAACAAGCTCTCAACCCAGCGGGGGTCAAACAAATGACAGAAAACGTCAAAAAGCTTAACAAGAATCGGCAGATGCTTGCTAACGCTTTAAAATCCATTTCTGGAGTTGGTGATATAATCGGTGGCTATGATGCCAACTTTCTGTTGTTCCAAATCCTTGACTCCAGCGGAAACCCATCATCTACGGTTGCTAAGAAAGTCTATGAGGCTATGGCGCAACTTAAAGGCGTAGTCATACGTTTTAGAGGATCTGAATATGGTTGTGAGGGTTGTCTAAGAGCCACCATTGGTACGGAAGAGGAGAATGAAGTTCTACTCAAACATCTTGCAGACACTATTCAGGAAAACCAATCATGATAAACTATTTTGAAGTATCATTTTGTAATAAACGATCTTATCTCTTTCATAAACTCAATATGTGCACTGTATCCCTCTAACCACCGCTGTAAAACTACCTTATCCTGATGTGCAGCAACAACATATTGTTGGAACGTATCTCCACTAGACAGGATATCTGGCATATGCAAAGAATCGGCTCCAGCTCTTTCTTGAAAATACGCTGATACCCAACTCTCATAGTCGCACCATGTTGTCGTATACTCACTAATAGTGGCTATCACACTGTCCAATGTTGTTTGATCAACAGCTTGTAGTGACAGCGGCACATGGGGTATCAATGGAGGATGCTTATCCAAAACCCGCGGAGAATCATGTAGATCAATATTAGGGAGTCGAGACTCACCTTTTGAACCTTCATTGTTCCCAGTATCATTATCTGTCTCTGTCATTACATCGTCCTCTTTTCGATCCTGTTCATTCGCCGCGCTCATTGCAGATGGTGTTGGTTCAGCTTTATTCAGTGCTTCTTCAACATTGCGCATATCCATGTCTGGTTTAACATCTTTTTCCAGAGACTCGCGGAAAGTTTTAGCCCATGCGCTCATGCCATCATTATCACTTTGTTCTTGTTGAGATTCAGGCGATTCGGGGGTAGTCTTTTTAGGCGGAGGCACTGAAGTGGCATGGAAGCTGAAGTCAAAACTAAAATCGGTAGAACTTCCAGGTCTAAATTGGTATGATAGGGGGGAAACTGGAGAATCTAGATCAGGTTTAGAAAACGTGCCTTTTCCTTGAGAAACTCTTCGACGAGGACGCAAAATAGGTCTCTTATTCTTTGAAGCTGAGCTATTTGAAGAATAGGATGACGGTTTATAGTTGTTACTAGGAGTACCTGAAGGGGACTGATAAGCCTCAGCAGCTGGAGGGGTAGTCGACGGTTTTGAGTCAGGGTTAGGAGGCGTAGCGCGATAGCGATACTGAGGTAAAACTACTCGATCAGCAGGAGAAAAGGAGTAAGGTCTACTTTCACGAGGCTGGAATGTAGTGTCTGGTGTACTCACAGTTTCAGGAGACTCGGATCGAAAAGTTGTGTTCGATTGGGCCTTTGGTTTGGCTTTCGATGGGGCCTTCGGTGCTTCTTGTTGTGATTGCGCAGCAGGTTTTCCAGTTTGGGCTGTAGGAGCAGGTTTTGGAGAATAGTGAGATTTATTTTCTGATGTCTTTGGTGTACTCTGTCCTGCTTTATGGGTGTATGACCAAGCACTAGGAGTTGCAGGGTACGATTTGGAAAATGGCGATTTTCGCGTCTGTGATTGATCCTTGTTTGAAGGCTTAGCTATCGGGGGATGAAGACGATCATATTTGGCCCGTTCAATTGAGTCGATAAGTACATGATAGGCATTATTAACTTGCTTGAACATCTCTTCATCAGCAGATGCATGACCTCGATCAGGATGGTATTTAAGGGCCATCTTCAGGTATGCTCGCTTGACTTCGGCTTGCCCAGCGGATCGGTCAATTTCTAATACTTCATAATGATCTATCAGCTTCGTCATACCAGCAAATCCTTGCAATTTGGAAACAATATGTTTTCCGGTTTGAAAAATAGAGTATCACTTTCCACCGTGTCGATCCACCGTATTAAACACCTTCAGAGTTAATAGGGTTATCAGGGCTGACAAACAGAAGTGCCCTAACCCTCTCTGCTTTCCTTTGCAAGAAGAGTATTGAGGTCTTTTTTTCCAGATTGCTTTCCTTCCTTAGCCAGCAACCAGACTCGCCTTCAAAAGGTAAGTATGTGAAAAAACTTTATGAATATATTGGAATGATGAATATGAGTGCATTTGGCTCGAGACATTTTGTCGATGTGGAAAAACCCAAGCTACCTTTACTATTTTTTTCTGATCCTTTCATTTTATTGTTTTTTTTTCTCTGCTTCTCTCCTTACTAACTCTAGCGAATTATGGGTGTCCCGGCTTTTTTTCGTTGGCTATCTAAAAAGTATCCAAAAATTATATCCTCTGTCATTGAAGAACCTAGTCAAATCGTAGATGGTATCGAACAACCTGCTGATAATACTCGCCCAAATCCTAATGGAGAATTTGATAATCTGTATCTTGATATGAATGGAATAGTTCATCCTTGTTCCCACCCGGAAGGTAGACCTGCTCCTGAGACGGAAGACGAGATGATGTTTGAGGTTTTTCGCTACACTGAACGGGTTGTAAATATGGTTCGCCCGCGAAAAGTTCTTATGCTGGCCGTGGACGGTGTAGCTCCTCGTGCCAAAATGAACCAGCAGAGGTCTCGCAGATTTAGATCTGCACAAGAAGCAAAGATAAAAGAGATGGCAAAGCAAAAAGATTTAGACGCCGCTGAAGCTCGTGGCCAGCTTGTTAATCGCGATCAGAAAAAAGCCTTTGATTCTAATACTATCACCCCAGGCACTCCATTCATGGATAAACTTTCGGCTGCTCTTAAGTATTGGATTGCGTATAAAATTAATACAGACCCTAGCTGGAAGAACGTTAAAGTAATACTATCCGATGCTTCGGTGCCTGGGGAAGGTGAGCATAAGATAATGGAGTTCATTCGTTCTCAGCGCTCCAGTCCTTATCATGACCCTAACACGAGGCATGTTATTTATGGTTTAGATGCTGATTTAATCATGTTAGCTTTGGCTACTCATGAACCGCACTTTCGTGTTCTTCGCGAAGATGTTTTCCAGCAGAACAAACTGGTACAGCACTCCAAGTCTACTGCCGGCTACGGGTCTCGGACTCCCGAAAAAATAGAGCGAAAGCCTTTCATTTGGTTAGATGTATGTGTTTTGCGAGACTATCTTCAGTATGAGCTTCGTCCTTCAAACCTTTCTTTTCACTGGGATTTGGAGCGCGCAATTGACGATTGGGTATTTATGTGTTTCTTCGTCGGTAATGATTTCTTGCCTCACCTTCCTTCTCTGGAAATTCGCGAAAATGGAATTGAGCTTTTGATTAAGATTTGGAAAAACAGTCTTAATAACATGAACGGGTGGATGACTGAGGACGGGACCGTCAACTTAAAGCGGGCACAGATTCTTCTGTTGCAGCTAGGATCGATGGAGCCAGAAATTTTGCGAAAAAGACATAGCGATGAGCAAAGGAAAGAAGCTAGGTATAATTCTGGTAACGCAGTCAGATCTATTACAAAAACTTCATCGCAAGCCGTTCAACCTAGTACAACTGAAAGGGTAATTGCTAAAAAGGGTAAAGTAGATCAACCTCCTCGAGTTGCCGACAGCTCCATTGAGCTATTCACTGTCGAAGGCAAAGGAGTTGGATCTAATCATGCATCTATATCCTCTCGTGCTTCTTTTGCTGCCAATAAAGTAGCTGCTGATCGCTTGCGAGAACTTGTTAATGGCTCTATGAAGAAAGAAGACCCTGATACAGCCTCTACAATTGGGGAAAATGAACAACATGGCTCTCTCCATAATGAATGTGATTCTCTAAAAGAAAATTCCAGTATCTCTACACCTGATCCTACTAGTTTCTCCCAGGATCAAAGTCATCTCTCGGAGTTCAAAGAAGAAGGCAAGATCGATAGTGAAGCTTTTGATCATGAGACTGAAAACCACTTGATTGACGATAAAGTTGAAGTTTCGCAACTTCCTAATGAACATAGTGATGGTTACGACGATGAAAATGAAAATGACGGTGACAACGATGGTGAAAATGAAGATGATAACGACATTGAAGAATCCCTTGAGTCTGATAATTTGGACGAGCGTATCATCGATGATGAGGTGATTCGACTTTGGGAACCTGGCTACATGGAACGCTATTATGTTCAAAAGTTTCAGAAAAGAGGAAAAGACAAAGCCTTTCGACAACAGATGGTTGCAGAATATGTAAAAGGTGTATGCTGGGTTCTATTATACTATTATCAAGGGTGTCCATCATGGACATGGTTCTACCCTTATCACTTTGCCCCATTTGCTGCTGATTTTACTGATATTGCTGATCTAAAAATTGAATTTGATCATGGTGCACCTTTCCGGCCGTTTGAACAACTAATGGGTGTACTACCAGCTGCCTCTTCAGATGCTCTCCCCGCAGTTTTTCGTGCCCTAATGTCAAATAAGGATTCAGAGATTTATGATTTTTATCCTGAAAATTTTAAAATAGATATGAATGGAAAGAAAATGCCATGGCAGGGAGTTGCTCTACTACCATTTATTGATGGCGAGAGACTTTTAAAGGCCGTTCAAGCTCAATATGTTCACCTTACTGAGGAGGAATTGCGCAGAAATAGCTTTGGTAACGATTGGCTTTTCGTTGCATCTGATGGTGATGTAGGAAGCTATATCATCAAGTCTCTGAAGAATGAGCCTAATGGAAAACCTATTTGTTTGGATGAGCGGAAAACCTTTTTATTCTCAGGTATAGTTGACAAAGACACGGACTATGAACAATCTCTACCTCTGTTTTACCCTCTATCATTCGGTGACTTACCTGATTTCCCGAAAAGTCAGGCGCTACGTGTCAAGTATGAAATGACCCCCAAAACGCACATAAGCAAATCTATGCTTTTATCTGGTTACAAAGAGCCTGAGAGTCTTTTAACTGACACAGATCGAGCAAATACCAGAGAAGGTTATTTCCCTGGCGAATCACGGAAAAGATTCTATGAAAATAATCCTCGGAATTTTCAAAGGAACAATCGAGGAAATAAACGTTTCAGAGGTGGAGGAAACTATAATGGCAACAATAGACAAAGAGACGGCAACAACTATTACAGTACACCGCATGGGGCCCCTTTTCATGGAAATATCATACCCGGATCTTTAGGGCAAATATTGCCTCGACAACAGTTACCAACGAATTATCCTGGATATAATGACAGAAATTGGAGTCAAACTGGGCATAATTTTTCTCCTCCTCATAACCAACCAAAAAGTGGAAATAATAGAAGATATTGATGGATGAGACATTTTACTAGCTCATTATGGTTTTTATTAATACGAATAGGGGATTGTGAAAATGTGGGGGAGCATTGCTTCCCTTGTGTTTTAATTGCAGCAATTGCTTACATTTGTCAGATTTCGTCTTATACAAATAATTCAAGATGTTTAATAGAGGTTTAAATAGGGAACATAAGCAAATGAGTTATTACAAGATAAATTTAATATTACTAATTAAGAGGAAGAAATGAATAAATTATACATGACATATGTGACATATGAGATCACTTATGACCATAAATAATCTCTTTCCAAGTCACATTAAAACGGAAAATGTCGCGAAAGGGAACTTCACGTGCGCGTTTCTCTTCTTCGGAGCTTATACTCTGTTCCGATGGTAATTCATAATCACGAAGGCAAAGACCACAGACCAAAAGCGGGACGCAAAGACCTAAACCGATTGCACAAAGGATTCGCTGCACATGTCGATAAGCATTAACTACAGCCATACGCTCCGGAGTTCCCCAACCGTATTCGGCAACGAAAGTAAAGGGATCTCCGTAAACACTTAAAGCCATTTCAGAATCACCTAAATACTTTTCAAGCTGACCAGGTAAGAGGTTCGTCCATACAGCTCCTGAGATAGAACTGCCAAGGGCACCACCAATATTATAAGAGGCAAGGTACATGGCAGTAATTACTGCCATGTGTTCATGGTCCAAGACAGACTGAATGGAAGCTTGGGTAGGATAGGTGAAGAAGCCAGCACCAAATCCAAGAAGACATTGCGCACCAATGATTCCAGAGTGGGCACCAGAACTTCCACGATAGTGAATAAGAAGGCCCATGGCAACAAACCACATAGAGATACCAAACAGAATAAAGGGTTTAAGGCGGCGCACTCGGATGACAACAAATCCCAATAATGTTCCGGTAATAACAGAGACAAATGAATACAAAGAAGTGATTCGAGTTGCTGATTTCACAGACTCATTCACAGCTACCACCAAAACAGTATAGAGGTAATCACCCTGCATGTACCAAACAAAATTAATCATAATTCCGATACAAAGAGCAGACCAAATTCCTCGGTTCTTCAATAGACGAGGAGGAGCCACCGCATAAGGGGCCTTTCCTTCCCATAAAATGAAAATGGGGAGCACAACTACACCTATAACGAGAGGGACAATAATCTTGGCTTGTTTCCATTGGGATTGTAGACCACCAGCAAGAGTGAAGGGAACCAAAATTAAAGCTAAAAATGCAATTAAAAGAATGATGCCAATGATATCCAATTTCCAGAAAAGGTCCTTTAATAAGCCCCATAAACCAAGACGCTGATAGTCACTGACTGAACCAAGAGCGTCTAAAGCCCCACGTTTTTTAGCTAAATATGCCATGTGAAATAAAGCGATCACTAGAGGTATACATATAACAGGGAAGATAATAGCCCACATACCAATTCCCCAAGACCAGTCTCCATCCATTGCGGAGGTGACATCTCCAGACACCCAAGTGTTGATAATAAATGGCAATGCAGGAACAAAAGAGCAAAGCAAACGCCAATTGAGATATGAGAGATCAGCAATTAAAACTTGTAGTAATAGAATAATACCAGTGTAACCGATCTGATAAAAGATAGCTCCAGCTGCAAATCGCTGAACATCGTAAGCCTGAGATTCAATGATAGTTCCAACGGTATAAAATACCGCACTAACTATGATCAATTCAGCTCGTCCAAAAACATCAGACAAACGAGCATATGTGGGTTGCGCGGCAGCAGCCACTACACTTCGAATGACATTTACCGTCGCAACCAATGAATGCTGAGAATAGGAAGCCGTAGCTTGGGTCTGATATGTGTATCGAATTGTACCATCAAGACCATAAGTATAAGCTACTAAGAAAATTAAGAAGAACACGAACACCTTTCCCAGGAAGGAATACTGGGAGGAGAGAATTTCGATCTTCTTAACACCATAAGTTTTCTCGTCCGCGACACTAGGATCGGATTTTATAGAAGTGATGCGTTCAGCCTCAGCGTCAGAGAGAGGAGTCTGGGCTTCAGCTAGAACTTTTGGGTCCATTGAGAAAATTCGTGTGTAATGCAATCAGGCGTGGAGGCCTCTTAAATAAATATAAAAATTAAGCAGTGACATAATTAACATACATTGAAAGTTAAAATCGCTACGCCCTGAAAAGAGAACAAAGTTGAGAGTTGCCAATTGGGTAGCATTGTATAAAGTTAACTTCCGTTAAAATAACCGGTAAAACCCGTTTTGTACCTATTCCCATGCTAATCGGATTTTGAATACTGGAGCTTATCAAGTAACCGTATAATGGAATAATTCCTTTTTTAAAAAAGGAAATAAATTATTAGATTTTTGATGCTGGCCAAAAAAAAAACATACCAAAATAATAACTGTGCCAAAAATGTTGCAGCTCCTGGCAGATTCAACAATGTTTTCATTAAGTTTTGTGATAGTAGGTTGCCGAGCAAGATTAATTTGATAAAATCTTTAGACTTTCGTTAGGGGAGGGCCCTTCAGTAAAGTTAGCAATCCCTTCGAGTGTGTCTCTTCCCCCACCAGTAATTTTCTGATTGGTAGAAAAAATTATATAGATTTTTAATGTTTGTAAGGCACAGACGGGCTGAAAGAAAAACCATTTCTTCTCCTTTTGCAAAGATCATCGAATACAATGGCATTTGGTTTCCTGGCTGCATTATAGGATTTAGAGAAATGTGCCAAGCTTCTACAATTAGAGATTTCTCATCGCATGTCTCTATAGAGTGTACTTACTCATTCTAAATAGCTCGAGAAACAAAATGTAAAATTAAATGAAACTTTAAACGGAGAATAAAGGGCTCCGATATTTCACATGCCTTCATAGACTTTTTATTTGAATGGGAGACTGAAATCGATTTAGGAGGAAAACTAACTTTAACAATGACTTGATTAATGACACAAGCGTGTGATGAGATAAAAAATAATTCATGCCAAATCATTCGCAAATATGCGATATTAATTTTCTGACTAAGTGCAATGTATATGGAAGGTATTTTTCTGAACTTTGGGAAACTGACTCCTCTATGAGCTTTCTCCTTTTCTTTTGACTTTGGCTAGGTAGAGCTTAATAATATAACAGCGTTTCTGTGAAACTATATTCCTGATTTGGTAAACCTAACAATACTCTTAAGAATTCCTGAAGCAGTTACAGGTGATAGAATTGTGAGGTTCTTGCAATTCTATGACATGCTGCAATTGATACAATCTCCTTTTCAACTGCAATTGACCTGGAACCTATTGAATTTTAGGTCATTATTAGCAACACTTTCCCGGGGTCGATCGATTAGATAGATAACAGTATATTCAAATTGATCAGATAAGTATTGCGTTATTTTGGGTCTACATGCTCCCAACCCAACCACCCAAGTTTTTTAATCTCTAAGTTCAAGTGTGCCTCAGGAAATACTCAAATCTAAAGACGTTTATACTTAAAGGTTTAGCTAGTTTGCTTTCGCGCACGCCTTAATAATCTCTTACATAGTTAGTCTGCTAGATTAATAAATGAAAGCTTCCGTTGATATCCAGTGAAATAAAAGCTTCTTCACTAGAAGTTTAAGTCTAAAATTTCACTGTCAGAAAATTATTCCTATCAACTTTACCGATGCACCCAGAGTTTTGAGCTCAGACGCCAGAAACTCGGCCATCCTGACTACTTCAGGACGGTATTTTACGTAAAAAGCCCTGAACTGAACGACTTTTTAAGGTTTTTAGTGCAGATAAGTATCCCATCTGCATTTTCGCAGATCTTTGGCGTAGTGGGGGTTTACTGGACAATAAAGTTATGCACGACTCACCCGCCTCCTGTAATTCAGGAGGCAGAACTAGTAAACTTTGATACAAATCGAAGACAATGTATCATTTAGTAGTTGTGATATATGTAAAGAAAATGGATTCTGTGATGGAATATTTAAGCAAAGAATAATTTCTTAACCCATTATACACAAAGCGATTCTAAAAGATAGTAAATTAAGTCTTCAGTGGTTGATAAAATCTACTGATATAGGCAAAAACTAAAAAATAGTCTCCATTGAGCAACTTATCCACTTGAGATATAAAGTTGTATATGTAACATATAGTACGTAGTTATATATTTTTTTCATAGAAACTTAAGCAACAAAAAAACTATGTGTGTACTGGAGAACATTTTAAAGATGGCACCAATCTCATAAAACATTGCCTTGGCTGTTTGAAAAAATCGATAGTTCTTCAAACTGCGGTGTAAAAGCTTAACATTATTTCTGCCACCAGAAACAAGATATAGGTATATTTATGATACAAAACAGCTTGAGAAACGATGTTTGAATAGACAGTTTCGCAAAGGAATAGTTATGAGTTTAAGCCAGATGTTAATATATCTAGTTAAAGCAATATGATGTTTTCACAAGAGACTAGAAATTTAAGGAGACATATTCGGCGTTAGGCCTGTCTTTGAGAATACTGAACTTTGCCATCTTTTATAGATACTTCAAGAGAGGTCTCATCTAGTACTGAAGAATCCACCACTTTTTCAGCCTCGAGGTCCCTGATACATTGCTGATTTTTTTCATTTTCTGTCACTAAAATGCGCACACAGATAATAGCGGCTTCTCGAGTAAACGGGGCCTCATGATCAATGGTGCAGCTAGATAGAATAGTGGCTAATCCACCCAGTTCCCGTACTTCATTTTGAATATCTGTACGCTTTTCGCATAGGTAAGATAAAATCATTATGCATTGTTGCTTTGTGGTAGGATCATAACCTTTCTTTACTGCGGCGACTGGCGAATCTTTCAAACGTCTATGGGGAATATTGGCATGCAACAGATGCAGAAGAGATACAATATGTGCAGTACCACCTAAATTGATAAAATCTACCTGCCCATTCGTCGTTTCGCAGATAGAACATAATAATGATACAATAAGCTTTAGTCTTAAAAATTCCAGCCTGTAGTCTTTATTGGAGGAGGCAGAAATATCTGCAAATATACCGGGCATAGTTTCTTCAACTGCCTTAAGTTCCAATAAAAGAAAATCAAGCACTGAATGACGTAAACGGGAATCTTCATGATCAAGTTCAGACAAAATCCAAAACAATGTTGGTAGATGCTCAATCTTGCAATAATTCCAAATGTTCGACAAATATAATCTATCTGATAATAGCAAAGTTTGCAAAATATTACAGAAAGATGATGAAAACATTAATTCCTGTTCAGACAGCACTGACTGAGACGGGTCTGGCAGATTGATTAAAAGAAAAGGAACGGCTTCTTCAAGCTTATCACTTAAAGGAACAGAAGCATTGCAAAGCAGCCCTAGAGCTAGAGCAGCACTAAAAGTGAGCTCAGGGCTCTTACTGACAGTATTTAAAAAGGATGATGCTATCAGCTCAATCCAATTAGCACAGCGAGACAAGTTATCTTCCTCAGAAGATTTTGCCTCGTGGTATTCATATTGTAGAAGATTATGTACGGCCCTGTAAAGCAAAGACAAGAGCTTCTCGGAGTAATCTGTGTCTTTAATAAGTTTAAGATACATTGTTAAAAGCTCGCTTATTTCAACAGCAAGCTTCTCAGATGGCGGCATCTGGTATCGACATAAATTCACTATGAGACCTAGAAATCTCTGAACGTATAAAATACACGTTTCAGTATTATCAGACAAAAAAAGAATTTTTGACATGGGACTTATAACATGAGGCCAGATCACTGTACACTCATTTGAATCAAAAGTAGGGTAGTTCATTTCATTAATGGAGTCTTTCAGTAGGTCTAACGAAACCACTTTGGTATCGAGACTATCATCCAACTCATCAAGTTCATGGATGAGTTTTCTAGCCCATTCATGAGAACATATATTAGACATATTTTTTAATCAGCTTCAAATATTGATGAGATGGTGAACTATCAAATATATTATTATCTCTGAGCTTGGGTACCGAAATAGTAATGATTAGGACATTTGTACATAAAGTCGAAAAGCGGAAGTTAGTAAAAAGGCGAAGAAGTATTGACACTGTCAATTCCCCAAAATCATTTACAAAAAAAAAAAATAAAAAAAATAGGTCACAGACCCTGCTCTATTGTGAAATATTTTCTAAAAAAAAAGATGATATGTCTAAAACCACATTAGCCTAATATCTAAAACTATGGGACAGATTCACCAATTAGAAATAATCCACGATAGTGTTGAATGTAGCATGCTGCAGCTTTTACTGTTTGTGTCGATGTACAGTTATTTTATACAAGCTTCATTATTACTGTAGACCAATTTTTCAAGTTGTAGAGCTTATTATAGCAACAGCCGTTACAATTTGCGCAATCACTGGTATGGAGAGAGTTTTTTCGAGAATTGATTTTGTAGTAAGCTCACACTCATCCAGCAGGTAATTTGAGAGTATATTTCCAAGATTATCAAGAGTGATTTTCTCAAAGCTTTGAGTTCTGCCTGTATCAATCGGAGGATCTTCTGTGTCAGATAAGCTAATAATGCGATTAGAACTGCTCTGTACATATTTATTCACCAGAGGAGCAGTCATTGGTACTTGTGAGCTCGTATTGTCCATATTATAATTTACAGAAGGAACATTAGCAATTATATTCGAATAAGCTGTCCATAAATCTGGAAATACCGCAGTAATGGTAGACTGGGGGTATGATGGTTGATTTATAGCATCATCCACTTGACAGTTGCAAGCAAATAATAACTGTGTAGCTGCACAGAAAAATTGATTACTATCAAATTTGATTTGAAAACGTGCTAAGAATATTCCTGTATCACTGATTACCTCATATTTAAATCCTATCACAGGACTCCGCTGAACTATAGTCATAGGGTTAGACGATGTATAGTAGCTTCCATACACCACTGTTTCATCTAGAGATACCTAGGCTTGTTAGAATATCACGAATACCCGAGAAGAAAACAAAATACGTACTAGTGTTACTTGTCCGTGTAGTACACTTAAACGAAGAATACGAGGAAGTCTTGGATCAATCACCATCTCTAGAAATAAGTTTGATCGCGACGGATAATTGGTCCATACCGGTGATCGATTAGCAACAATATCGGTGTAAGACGTTAAGGGAGTAAAACTATATTTAGATAGCTTGTATGTTATTCTCTGTTCTGACATAATGTAGTACTTATAGGTCAAGATCAGAGACATCCCAAAAGAGAAATTAAGACCATATACTAGCAAGAGTTTAACCCACCAGAGATAAGTTATAACCAATCCAAATAATGGTCACTACCATCTTCAGAATCAAATTCTGATATATTTTCGTTTTGATCTGCTAAATTTGAGCCTGATTTTTGATAACTGTCCGATGTGTTACTCTGGTCATCCAATTCATTAATTGATCGCGTTGCCTGCGTAGAAGTGTTCGGTATAGCAGATTCTATAATCTTCGACGACGTTTGCGAATGATCGCTAGTATCATAATAAGCATTCTTCTTATCACCATCATGTTCATCATTGGAATCACTTGAAATCAGAATTGGTTCACGATCTTGGATAGATTCACAATTTTGAACATTAAGGGTGTCTTTCGTGGCATTAACTTCAGATTTTACTGAACTTTCAGGTTCATCCAATAATTTTTTTAAATCCTCATCCTGAAGAATATTTCCGTGGCGATCTGCAAATGTAATCTTTTCTGAATTTTGAGCTGGTTCAGCAAGGATATTCTCGAGATCATAATCATCGAGTATTCTCCCATCGGCATCAACAAATGTAAATGCTGAATCGGCATCAAGCTGAATAGGTTCGTGGAAATTCGACTCCGAACTGATTTCATCAGTGACTTCATCCATTTCATTTTCTTCAGTGTCACTCAGAGAACCATGTTCCTGATTCAATCGGCTCGATATCTCCACAGCCAGAATGTACTTCCTCCAACGTTTCAAGGCAATGATGTTTCGTTTATACAAATCTTCAGCAAATTTGCATCGCATGTATTCACCATAAACGTACATAAGGCCTGGTTTTACCTCAGAAGCTACTACTATACCATTCAAAATAGGCGTAGGACGACCATGACCACCAGTAAAATCAAACCCAACGACAGCTGATGCAAAATCAATACCAATTATTTTAGCTACTTTTTCGATGTACTTGAAATTCACGTGTGTGCCTCCTTGCGGAATCATGGAAGAAACATATACATCAATATTTCCATATTCATTCTTTGGAACTTTGCCATTCCTGACCGCCGGAGGAACGTATAATTCTGTCTGGGATTCTGCATACAATCCGATAAGAGCCGCAGGCTCTCTATCATCACCAGACTGAAACAACAAATCCAGTTTAGATCTGGATTTGATTTTCTTCAGTGGTTGAGCGCCTAATTTGATTGCTCTCCCTCGTCGATACCATGCCATTGCAGATCTCACTGTATGAACATCACGGCGACGATAGATTTTCAGAATTTTTTCCTGACTGCGAACCGATATAGTTCCACAGGGGACTTTCGGTTCAAGAATTTCGTTGTGCTTTAAATCTTTCTCCAAAACATATAAAGGATGGTTCTTGAAGTCTTGGAGATTTTGCGGGATTCCTTCAGACTCCTCTCTCTGAATTAAGTATGACTCTTCTTTGAGATCTTGACAGCTTATTGATGGATTAGCATAAAACTTCATAACTCTATCCCACCAGGCAGCTCCATCGCTATTTGCTGTGATCCTATGATGACGAGTCCTAGTTAAAAATTGCTTTGCATAACGCCGAGTAACGTCTTTGGCAAACCCATCTTGATCGAATGCAACGACGTATGCAAGAACATTATCGACATCTGTTAACGGCGGTTCAAATTTACTTTTCTCTCTTGGATATTCCATCGTATGTAATACAAGAGGGTCTACCGCGTACCACTTTTCGGTATACGGCTCAAAAACTTCGGCCCAAAAGACAGGATATTGAGACTCAATAATCTCAAAGTGAGTATTCTGCTCTTCTTCCGTAGAGAAAGGAAATTCTGGCAATGATAAAGGATTGGTCTTAATGCGTTTGCTAGGATTTGTTTCGGCTACGATGGTTACATCAGAGAAGACTACAGAAGCCCCCGGTCGTCGCTTCAGAGGAACCGCCTGTAAAGATGCAACTAAACGACATTGAATACCTGATGCTCTGAGAAAAGCAACAAAAGCTTGAGCACCAAGATCACGTGAACCAGAATGTGATAATGCTGCTATTCTAAAGGCTGAAAGACTACCAGTATGATCGTATTGGTAGTTGATTGAAGGAAGTTTACGTATATCATCCCAGTGAACCAGTGATAGGCCTCTTTTCGTGATAGCAAAAGAATTTTTCCATAATCTCATAAGATGCACTATTGCATCTAAAAACTTTCTGGCTTTAACATTCCTATTCATATTCTCCGGAGGGTTAAGCAGCTCTGTAACGACTCGTGGAACCAAAGGTCGCAACTGTCTAACCAGCGTTGGATCAGACGCCCATTGATTTCGTAATTTCACGTGAGCTAGTAGGGCGATTAAGTGAAGCTTGTGAACTAGTAATCTAGTTCGAAGTTCTGTTTTAGATAACTTTGTGGGTCCAGCTTTTCTGGACCGCTTTTGTAAAGATAGGGTACGATTTAGAGATATTTCCATAGGACCGGACGAACTCTCTTTACTCTCTCGTAACATAGGGATACCAATATCTTCCCAATTAGAATCTGTTGAGGAATCAGAAAATTCTTCGTCTTCGTCTTCTTCTCCTTCTCCTCCTCCTCCAGACATGCTTGTGCTGGACCGATAGTTTCGATTGAAGTCAGCATTAGAGGAGCGCGCAATATTCTGCGAGAACCCGGGATTCGAGTGTGAAGCCGAGTTAGCATATGTATGGTTCAAAACATTCCCCCTTTTCTCTTGCTCACTAGTTTCTAATGGAAGTCCTGATTGAGATGGCTGGTTTTGTGAGGCAGTTGAGCGACGCTGTGCTGATCTTCGGGGCAACTTATGAGAAGATTGAGACACTGATGAGTGTGTGCCATCGCGCGAGGAGTCTAAAGACTGTTCAGACTCTAAAGTCGCAGATCGCAGCAAATCTAGATGATGTGATGAGATCGCTGAATTAAGAATTCCAGTCGAACGACGAGATCTAGGGGCTGATCTGCGGCGATTCTTTGCTCCTGACTTTGAGTGACTAGATGACATGAATTATTTATCAACCGAATTTAAAGATATGTCCATTCTAATTTTAAAAGAGGCGGTTAATTAGACCTTAATACCTGGAAAAAGAAAAAATGTACTGTATGACTGACTCTAGGTGTTTCTTGCTTATTTCCCAATTGTTGCGATAGTTACAGGTTCGAAGCTCTTAAGTCTACGAAACTTAAATAAAAAGAAAGTTGATGTATTGAGGAAAGAAAAGAAGAATAAAACCTCATGTAATGTAGAATAGTTTGTTCGTTGTTAGAGTAAAGAAAACCACCTTTATTTATATTCATAAGAATAGAAAAGTGGCGTGATTATTAATGATCTGATATTTTCAACTCTTTACTAAAGAAGTAATATCCAGCTTCTAACATCTTCCTTTGTTTCACTGGTAAAACCTTGTATGAACATTTTCCCAATTCTAACACAAATTACCGTTTACGGTAAATGAGTGTCAGTAAAACTTCATTAGTGCCTAAGACAGATAATGCCATCCATGAAGAATATTCTCCTTTGATGTAAGAGATTCTTAGTTTGATTATATCTAACCTTTACAAATTTATAGACGTTCTAAGTTAAGCTCAAGCAGCAGTTTCTGTGTTCGAGTGATGCTTTGATTTCACTGGTAAAGAGATTCTGAAACGTGGACTAAACAAGGAACGAATGATGAAAAAATCATAAGAATGCCTCAATTTAGAAATTTTGTTGAACCATCTGTGCTTAATGCTAATATTTTGTTTTTTGCTAAGTCCTAAATCTTACGGAAAGCTTCATCTGCTAGATGATCTTCAGGCCCTAAGTACTAAATCGTCGTGTGCTCAAGATGCTGTATTAACATACCGTGAGGCTTGCTTTTCTCAGGATGAAGGTATGCGACAGAACTTAGCTATTACCTTGGCATTTTGTGAACTTGATCTACCCAAAGAGCAGATTCCTGATAGTTGTGTTAATAATGAATGGAGTCATTGCTTCGTCACTCTACGTTCTATACCTCAGTGGTGGGCGTCCTACACCGAGAATCTTGCCTCAATTCGACAAATTTGCTTTCAACAATTACCTCATTTACAGGCGCAACAGTCGTATGCTGCTCTGTATAATTTGACTGTCTTGCTGACTCGATTACATTCGCAATACTCTGAAATGGCTATGGTTTCAACTGATTCACTGGTTGTACAATCAGACAAAATACTATCTCAATTAAGCTCTATTGACACCTCTATGTGTTTGCTAAAATCTGAAATATCACCATTATTTGCTGAATTGCTGGAAAAAGCGACGCAAATTGGCCACTCCTTTTCTGAGCTACAGATCTCACAACAACAAGACACCATTGATCTCATTCACCAAGTGGAAAACGAAGTGCAAAAGCTTTCTTTTCAGTCACTAGGAATTGAGAAAGCTAAGAACCAGTTGCTGACCTCGTCATTTTCTATTTTGGACACTAATAGCGAGATTCTAAATGACTTCCGAGCTCTGTTGGCTGAATCGCAAGTGATTGTCTCTTCACTAAAATCTATACCTGGTGATATCAGCTCACAGACAGATAACTTGAATTCACTGTTAGAAAATAGCCTAAATAATTACCTCGAAAAAACAAAATTCACACAAAGGCTATATTCTGACCTAAACAGAATCTCCAGTTCTTGCTACCATATTCAACAATCGTTGAACCATGTACTGCCATTTTTCAAAAACTTTTTTCAGAATATATACACCGTATATGGCTATAGTTTACGCTTATTTGGCAATATAAAACTATATAGTTTCTTCATTGCAATATTGACTTTTTGTCTTCGTCTGACCATTACCAGAATTCGAGCTAGTTTTTTAATACTCATTCTATTGATGTGGTTCTATTTCCGTCGAGGATTAGGCTTTACCTCTCCGTTGTTTTTGCTTTTTTCTGCGGTAATTGGTTTTTTTTATATAACATATTGGAGTATAGAAAGGTCTCGCCGACTGCGAAAGGCTGAGTATACAATGTATATCGATCATGTTTGTGCAGAGTTACTACTTGAAGCGCAGTCTGTACCTAGCCGCGACTGGATTTATACTGAGTACGAGCATCTCTTTAAAGCAAATTAGATGATATCGTTGCATAAGTTAACTGATTGAATAGTCTAATAAACTTCGAGAACATAGCGTCCTTTCTCTTTCAATTCTTCGATCTCCCATCGCAAATCTACCTTCTCGCCTTTCTTTTCTGCGGCACGAGAAATAACTGTTTCCAGGACACTTGTAACGTTTGGCACAGGCCAAGTTGGGCCACAAAGGTAAAAATAGCCACCTTTATTAACAATCAACTCTTCTAATGCATGGATGTCTTCGTTCATTCTGTCCTGAATATAAATTTTTTGGGGTTGATCCCGACTGAATGCAGCACCAAGATGAGTGAGAAGCTTATCTGATAGATACGCTTCCCATAATTCACCATACAAGTACTCCTGGGCTTTATGTCTAGAGCCAAGGTAGAGATAAACCTCTCCTACATCAAATCCTTGCTCGCGCTGCCACTGTTTTTCTTCTAAGAAGGCCTTGAATGGTGCAAGGCCTGTGCCAAGTCCAGACATGATAATAGGAGTAGATGGAGATGGTGGAAGCTTCATGACTGATGGTTTCACCGAGACCACCAAACTACTGCCAACTTTAAGGTTAGCCAGATAATTTGAGCAATGACCGAACCTCTTTCTTCCTTTTCCATCAACCCAATCAACAGCAACGATAAGTAAGTGCACAGAATTGGGATGCATTTTTTGCGAAGAAGCTATAGAGTACTCTCGTCTTTTTAGCGGTGCAATACTAAGAAGTAGATCCTGTAATGGAGGGTGGGCCGAGTTGAATTCTTTCAAGACATCAACATAAGTCACAAAATCCTCTTCGGTTTTCTTTTTAAGTTGTGCAGCACCTAATGGACTAACCAAGTGCTCTAAAGCCTGTTTTTGGGTAGAATCAGTAGCATGCTCTACTAAAGTTTCATAAAACTTCTTTGGTGGCTTTCCGAAAAGATCATAATTCTCAGTAAGAACTTGTCTGACAGTACGTACCTCCACAGAGCTATCTACATCTCCACGCGCGGGAATAAAGACAGTGTCTTCTCCATTCAAACCATACCAATTCAAGAAATCATCAACTTCAGCAGCATTGTTCGGTGCATGTACCCCAAGTGCCTCTCCTATATCATAAGTTAGACCGGTGTTGCTTATATCAAACTCAATATGGAAGATATTTCGATCATAATCAGTAGGTGTAACCCTGTAATTCTCCTGTACACTTACAGTGAATGTCTTAGCAGAAAGGTCTGGTCGTAAATGCTTTTCAGTACAGTATGCTTCTTTAAAAACCAATCGTTTCTTAAGTTCCAGTTGCGATTCAACTTTAGCAGATACTTCGTCTACAGACTTTTCAAGATTAGGCTGATACCCATTAGCGGGTACTTTAAGTAGCTCAGGGTCGGTCAAGTTGTTATCTTCATGTTGAGATGAATCTAACGGGACGTTTATTAGAGCTTTTTCCAGCACTGCTTCGGCCAGACGAGCTAGAACCGCACCAACAAATTCCATTTCATTCCCAAAAACCGCTATTGAGCGAGTTACTATTCTGTCTATTGATTCGTTAGGAAAAGACAAAAACAAGATCGCAAAAATCCAAGCAATAGGTACAACCCTGTCTCCAATCTCAGGATGATCCCCGATTAGGGCGGTACTCAATACTGAGATAGAAATGTCTCTCTCACGGGCTTCAAGAATCTGATCGGTAGTAAAGCTTTTGTGAACAATCGAGGCAGAGTCATCCAAGTTAGAGAGAATTAGCAATTTCCCATGATCTTTGATCTGCTTGATTGCATTGTACTGCGACAAAATAGCTGTTTCCGTAATAGCAAGTACGTCAGCATCTATGACACCAGTAGCGGGAGCCTGGATTTTTGCTAAGGATATTTCAGATTGTACCACGCCTCCCAAAGTAAGATTGTCGTATGTTGCTCTATAGGCTAGATTATTGCTCGTTTCCAAAGACAAGGCAAAAGCTAGACGAGAGAATGCATAAGCAAGGTTGGAGTCATCTTTACTCCAAGATAATATTTGCAGAGAAGAAGATATAAGACTATGAGAGTGTTTCCATACTTCTTTAGAAGGAAGAGGTAAAGGCTGCAGACGTCCTTGGAGAGCTTGGTCAAAAAGCCAAGAGAAGTGCTGAGGCTCCCATATATGCTTAATAGAGTACTTGAATTCTAACACCGAAAGAGAGGGGTGGGATGACTTTTTCAAGAAGAGAGAAGAAAGAACAGTCTGAAACAAAATAGAATGGGAATTCGAATCTGATTGATCTAAGTCATTGGAAACCTGACCTACAACGAGCAGATGCTTCGTAGATGATGGTAGTGCAGAGAAAAGTGCCTCTTCATCAAAAGGAGAGGCTACTCTAGTTACGAGTACGCCGACAGGCTCGTCAGTCTCCTTGAGGACCTCTAAAGCCAAGTGGGCTTCAGTTGTACCGAGGACTAATAAAACAGCAGACGGCAAGCGATGACCATGATATTCGAAATTGTTATAGGAGGTACCTGATACAGCGTTCAGTGACCTCAAGGCTTGATGAATGAAGTTTATATGATCACTTGCAACTAAATTCGCTGAAACAGACTTGTGGATATCCAGAAGGGTAGAAGTTGGCAATGACTCGAGCTTAGTTGATTCTAAAACCACTCTAGGGCCGTCATATATGTGAATAGCTGGAACTTTAGATGAAATGACTGAGGCCAGTAATGCCATGTGCTGTACATCATTTGAGGAGTTTGATACGATCAGAGGGAGAGCTAGAGATCTAGCTGTTCTAAGAGCCGAAACATAATCCACGGTAATTGTTCCTTCGGTAGAAAAGCCTATAGCCGGAGCTGAAATGAGGACTGGACTGTAGTAAGGTGCTTGTAGTAAGTACCGTAAAGAGTATTCGAACAACGGGAGTTCCGGGGTAGTAAGAAAAATAGCTGCGGATCCCTGGATAAGTGATTCGAATTTAGACTGCTCTGCTAGTTGACCATGAACCAAGGTACCAGCACCAGTGCGTGATTCAAGTACCACAGCATTTGGTATGTCTTCTGCTAGTCCGAGACCAGATTCGTAAGAGTATACAGAATACGATAGAGCGACTAAGGTCTGTTGAATCAGGGAATGTGCTGGTCCATAAAACGAAGAGCCTGTCGACTGCAGAGCCGAACTACCAAAAGGGAAGGCAATAACATCTGGCTTAGGTTTCGTCATAATTCAATAAATGAAGGAACAAAGTAAAAAAAAAGAGGGAAGTATATGGGGTTAGAGAGAGACTATGGCCGGCTGATATAGCATGTGGTATTACGCCATACTTACGAACAATGATAAAGTTGAGCCGCACGAAACTGAGAACCTGAAGCGATGAGATCAACGGAGTGGATTCCATGAAGAGTAAAAGAGCAACGATAAACGTTGGAAATAAGGAAATATTTACCTGGAATTGATTATTTAGTCTAACTTATTCATAAAAACAATAATTATTTCATAGGACTGATCTAGTTTTGAAAATATATTGACTTCCAGGCACTACTGTACCGCGTACACTAAATATACTTGGGAGCCAATCAAAGTAAGCTTTGAAGTGAATTATTCACTCTCTAAGGCTCTCTCGGTTGGGCAATCCAATCCCAACTTTGTTTCCTTTAGGTGGAAATCTTCAACGCGAAGAAGCAACACATAATTCGGCATATCAAAGATCAGCATGGTCCAAAGAACAACAGATGATGTCAACCAAGTATACGTAGAGCACAAATTTCGCACCGGAGTACAAAAATCCCGACGGCCAAAACCATATCGACAGTTAATGACGGACGAACAGAAAACAGGACGAAATAGGTTTCTAGAAGTAGATGCGGCTCCTTCTTTGAAACATACACAGCATTGGTGTGATATCACGGGTCTTCCTGGAAGGTATAGATCAGGTAGCAATGGATTGCGGTATTATAACAAGGATGTTTATGAAATTATACGGCATCTTCAACCCGGTGTGGACCAAATGTACCTCCAGGTGAGATCTGCTCACACAATCCTGAAATGATTGGTGGTGAACGGAATCGATTAGGACAAGTATGGGTTATGAGGGAATATGAAAAGTCGCTGTGGTAGATAATTTTCGATTTGAATGATAACAAGCTTGCCAATGTAGGGAATACAGATAAGAAGCTGCTACAACCCGGTAGCAATCTAGTAAGACATATACTATCTAGTTGCAGCATAGAACTAAAAGAAAATGATCCACATATAATTAATACGGTCACGATCTTACTTACATAAATATAAAAACCGTCCGATCTCCAACCAAGAAAAAGCATATAAACCCAATCTGAGACGATCTTCTTTATAGACACAGTATATTATCTATCTCCCAGCGGTCGAAACACTCCACCTTACTTTCTTACTAGTACCTCGATGGTAAAATCCACAACACTGGCTCGGGCTTCCGACGGCCTGCCACTGGCAACTTCAGTAGACGACCAAGTAGTTGAGCGAGAATTGGCGTCTACAAAACAACTGGTCAAAGCCATAATCCGCAAAATCACCGACAAAAGTGAGCCACGAGCTTCGATTGAGTCTGGTGCCTATACTATCCATTATATTTTGGTGGACAATGTCATCTATTTGTGCATTTGCGACAAGTCTTATCCTCGAAAACTGGCTTTTTCCTACTTAGACGAAATCCAGAAAGAATTTTCTGCCACATACGGTACCGAGCTGCAGCGCCCGGGTCTTCGTCCCTATGCCTTTGTCCAGTTCGACACCTTCATGCAGCAGACCCGGCGATTATACCAAGACTCGCGAGCGACCCAGAATCTCGATAAACTCAATTCAGAGCTGCAGGACGTTACTAGGATCATGACCAAAAATATCGAGGATTTGTTGTACCGTGGTGATTCCTTAGATAGGATGAGCCACATGTCCAGCTCTTTACGAGACGAATCCAAAAAATATCGCAGGGCAGCTGTGCGGATCAACCTTGAAGCTTTACTTCGGCAATATGCCCCAATTACTTTCCTTGGTCTGATATTAGTATTCTTCGTTTGGTACTTTTTCATCCGCTAATCTTGATCTCTTCCCCTCCTCCTTACTTCGTCTTCTTCTATATAGGATCCTCATACGCATCTTCCTCATCCCAGTCGTCCTCTTCTTGATACTCATAAATAATGGCTCCTCCTTCTACGCCACCCGATCCGATCTCTTGCGCTTTCAGAAAAGGTAGTTCCACCTTTTCTTTCTCCAAAGCCTGTTTGGCATTGGTTTCCAGATTGAACGAAGCTAGTTCCTGTAGAACCTCTTGGGCGTCTGTAGAATCATTTATTTCCTTTTGTAACTCGAATCGGCTCTGCTTCAAATCAACTTTAAATGTAGCCACAATCTCTCTACCTGATCGTCGTCGATGGACCATCTTTAGCTGAAATTTGCTCTGATTAGGAATCAACGTACCTCGTACTGTGAGTTGATCTAGGGATTCATCGTAGAACCGCCGCGCATCTAGATCCGGTATGATAGGTTCGAGTTCCAGTACGGTGGTAGCGAGATAGCGAGCTAAGTCCAACTTACTGGGAACTTCATCCTGATTGCTACTCTGGAGAGACCCGAGAAGCAATACTCGCCCGTATTCAGAAAACTTCATAATGGCCATGGTTAACATAGTCTTCGCTAAAGGTTCCATTGAATCCATCACAACCAACCTCGTAGCCGCAGGGTTCTTACTCCAGCCATTCAACTGCTTCACAGCTTCATCTAGATTCTGAGCTATTACGTGTAAGCTAACGTTCAATCTGGATGGTGGCTTACAGGCGAGAAAAGATACATAAGCGATCTCTACATCCGATCTGAGGCCTATTTCCTCAACTAGTCCCCGACCACTTTGTAAGAATGAATCAATTACCAAAATCACAGGAGACAACTCCTTTAGATTTAAAATTCGTTCAAGTAGAATCTCGTGATGGATCATACTAAATATTATCTCGATCTAGACTCTATTGAAACACTATTTGCGAGCCAAACTCTGGAAATATTATTTGAATATATATCTACACCCTAACCCCGCAAAATCGTTTATATACCCAACCGATCCTGAGACTCTTTTGCTCTTTGTTTCCTTGTCTGTCTCAACACGAACAGTATTTTATTCGCTAGGCGTTGAGTGTGATACAGTCCGTGTTGTGACAGATATGGAATACCTCCTATTTCTGCCTTGGGTAGCCAGTTAATGCTTCTTAAAGGCCTGGTGAGGGAGGAGATTAAGCCTGGTCGTTTGCTCTCTTACCTCGATGTAGCTGCGTCCAGGATCGTGAAGTTCCTATTGCCTGCTCGTATATAATGGGGAGGTGGTCCTTTAGCTTCTACAATTACGTTTTTTTAGAGTAATAATTATTGTTAGTTTTATGATTTTTCGGTTCCTGTAATTCATTTGCTAGTTCTTGTCTAATTAATTTCCATAGTATATGATATTTGGTCAGTATTCCAATTGCATACGGTCGCTAAAAGGTCTCATTTCTGAATCATTCAAAAATTCATGCATGAAAAGTGTCTCTTATGATCTTCTTAAATTTGGTATATTTTAATGTCTTCACACTTGCTATCCTATTCTCTCTTCGATTTTCTCTCTCCTTAATTGTCCAATACCAAGGCTTGGATTCCTTGGTGGACTTTTTAAACTTTCTTTAAACCCTCTTCGAGGAAACTCATCACTTCTCCGTAAAACTTCTCGGTAGTGTCAGAATGGCTCTATTGGTTCGGCATAGACTTCATAGCCGATATATAGCGCCGTCCGGTCTTCGTGCACTAGCTACAGCTGCTACAGCTGCTACCAGGGTCCCACAAACTTTGACTGAGAAGATCATTCAAAACTATGCTGTTGGTCTTCCGCGTGGTAAATATGTTAGATCTGGGGACTATGTATCTATTCAGCCCGCACATTGTATGTCTCACGATAACTCTTGGCCAGTAGCCTTGAAATTCATGGGTCTCGGAGCTACAAAAATCAGGAATAATCGACAGGTCGTTATGACTCTCGATCACGATGTCCAGAACATGTCGGAGAAAAATTTACAGAAATATGCTAACATCGAGAAGTTTGCCGCCAGTCAAGGCGTCGATTTCTATCCTGCCGGTCGAGGAATCGGCCATCAAGTTATGGTTGAAGAAGGCTACGCTTTTCCTTACAAGTTATCAGTGGCTTCGGACTCTCATTCCAATATGTATGGTGGAGTAGGATGTTTAGGTACTCCGATAGTTCGAACGGATGCTGCTGCTATTTGGGCCACTGGTCAGACTTGGTGGCAGATCCCTCCCATTGCCCAAGTTGAAATTAGGGGTTCATTGCGTCACGGCGTATCGGGTAAAGATGTCATCGTGGCTCTATGCGGTTACTTTTCTAATGACGATGTCCTCAACCATGCTATTGAATTTGTCGGCCCTGGTATTTCTAATCTATCGGTTGATGATCGTCTCACTATCGCAAATATGACTACTGAGTGGGGGGCTTTGTCTGGTTTATTCCCAGTCGATCAGATCTTGATAGATTGGTATAAATCACGAGTCAAGGTGCTTCCACAACCCCACCCGAGAGTTTCAGAGGCTACTGTGTCTGCTTTAGAGTCAAACCCTATAGTAGCTGACCCCGGGGCTATTTATGCCAAGAAGCTTGTCTTAGATTTAGGAACGTTACAACCTCATGTTTCTGGACCTAACTCGGTTAAGATCTCCACCCCTATCGACGAACTGTCGGCTCAGAACATCAAAATCAACAAGGCTTATCTAGTATCCTGTACTAACTCTCGTCTTAGTGACCTTGAATCTGCAGCGAACATTGTTCGTGGTCGCAAGGTCGCTGAGGGTGTCGAATTCTATATTGCTCCTGCTTCGTCAAAGGTCAGAGAAGCTGCTGAGGCTTCTGGAGCTTGGCAAACACTCGTGGACGCTGGAGCTCGAGTTCTTCCCGCTGGTTGCGGCCCTTGTATCGGGCTTGGCGCTGGTTTACTTGAAGATGGTGAAGTTGGAATCTCTGCTACAAATCGTAATTTCAAAGGGAGAATGGGATCTCGAGATGCTTTAGCCTATTTGGCTTCTCCTGCCGTGGTGGCTGCTAGCGCTATCGCTGGCAGGATTTGTGCTCCAGAAGAAGTTTTGGGTTTAGAATTACCTAAACATGTTGATCTTACGGCTGAGGAAGTCTCTCTGGAAAAGCAAGCTGCTCCAGTAGTAGAGTCATCTGCGGTCCCTGATGTTGCAGAAGGTTTTCCTTCGTTAATTGAGGGAGAACTCGTTCTTTGTGATGATAATAATATTAACACAGATGGAATTTATCCTGGAAAGTATACTTACCAGGATGATGTACCTAAAGAAAAAATGGCAGAAGTCTGTATGGAAAACTATGATTCTGAGTTCCGCAATATAGTACATGCTGGAGACATCATAGTTTCTGGATTCAACTTTGGAACTGGTTCATCACGAGAACAGGCTGCGACAGCATTATTAGCCAAAGGTATCCAATTGGTAATAGCCGGATCTTTCGGCAATATCTTCTCTCGAAACTCTATCAATAACGCTCTGTTAACTCTGGAGATCCCTGATCTCATTTATAAGTTACGTGAAAGATATGCAAATACCGAAAAAGTGCTTACTAGACGCACTGGATGGTGGGCAACATGGGATGTTCCGAGATCTAAAGTTACTATACGTGATGGACAGAATGGTCCTGTGATCATGGAGCAGACGGTTGGTGAACTGGGTCAGAACCTGCAAGAAATTATTGTCCGTGGAGGTCTAGAAGGATGGGTCAAGCATGAGATTTCATCTTGATTTTATGTTTTTAATTTATGTCTATCTATTTATAGATCCATGACTCATTTACTAGCAGCTAGGCCATAATGATTAGTGAGTTAAGACATGGAGGCGTATCGAAAATTCAATTCGTACATCTTGGCGATATAAACTGTTATGAAAACTATAATTGAGCAATTTAAGGTACACTGAAGGCAAAAGTCAGCACTATGCATTACCTTTCAGGGCATGATCCGGAGTAACGGCACGAACATATACTTTCCCCGCATCTTTTGAGTTAAATCGTGGTGGAGGTGGGTGGGCATGTAGTCTATGACCCTCCACCCTGGAATAAGTTCTATAAATACGGACCTATAACTCGATAAAATAATATTCCAGTATTAAAAAATGACAAAAATTCTTTTAGTGTTATATAAGGGTGGTGAGCATGCTAAGCAAGAGCCAAAACTGCTAGGTACAATTGAAAATGAACTTGGTTTGAGAGAGTGGTTGGAGAAAGGTGGTCATACTCTAATTACTACTGATGACAAAGATGGCGACAATTCCACACTTGACCGAGAGATTGTCGATGCAGATGTGGTGATCACTACACCATTCCATCCAGGGTATATCACTCGTGACCGTATTGCTAAAGCGAAAAACCTCAAGATCTGCATCACTGCAGGAGTAGGGTCGGACCATATCGATTTAACTGCAGCAAACGAAAGAAAAATCACTGTGGTTGAAGTAACTGGCTCCAATGTGGTATCTGTAGCCGAACATGTGGTCATGACGATGTTAATTCTGGTTAGGAACTTCGTGCCAGCTCACGAACAGATAATCAATCATGGATGGGAGGTTTCTGCTGTTGCTAAAGATGCGTACGACATCGAAGGTAAAGTGATCGGTACCGTCGGTGTGGGCCGAATTGGATCTCGCGTCTTGCAGAGGTTAGTGCCTTTTAATCCAAAAGAGCTTTTGTACTTTGATTATCAGGCTGCACCGGAAAGTATTGTCAAGGAGACGGGTGTCAAACGATGCGATACTTTGGAAGATATGGTCTCTAAATGTGACATTGTAACCATCAATTGTCCTTTACACGAGTCTACCCGGGGACTTTTCAATAAGAAGCTAATCTCGAAGATGAAGAAAGGTGCTTGGTTGGTAAATACCGCTCGAGGGGCCATCTGTGTCAAGGAAGATATTGCGGAGGCATTGGAGTCTGGACAACTGAGAGGCTACGGTGGAGACGTATGGTTCCCCCAACCTGCACCCAAAGATCATCCTTGGCGAGACATGAGGAACAAATATGGTGCTGGAAATGCCATGACGCCACATTACTCTGGAACTACACTTGATGCTCAGAAGCGGTACGCTGAAGGAGTAAAGGAGTTACTTGATGAATTCCTTTCGGGACGCCAGAATTATCGTCCCGAACATATTATAGTCAAAGATGGTCAGTACGCTACCAAGGCGTATGGAAGCGATAAGAAAGTGGCCAATTAATCCAACGCTATCCAAGTTTTCGTCATATATATTGTATAGCAATTAGATTATCGAAGCGAAATATAAAAGGGTAGGAGTGGGAATAGGAATAGGAATAGGAATAGGGTGGAAGGAAGGAAGAAAAAAAGATAGTTCATCGACTCTAATGTTTAGAGTGGACTGTAAAGTATTTGAAGGGCTCTAAGCCACGCAAAGAAGCACTAGTGGCTTTCCCGTCAAGAAGAAGCTCAGACATAAGCTTTCCCGTAGCAGGGGCGTTGTTTATACCCCAGCAAGAATGTCCTCCAGCCATCCATAAATTTTTAACATTTGTCTGACCAATAAGTGGGCCTGAAGCTGAAGGAAGATCTACTACAGGAAGATAGCAGGCTTGTCTTTTGTTTATACGTCCATTCTTGAGCTGAGGAGAGAAAGCACCAGCATGACGCCAAAGCTCATCACAGCGGGCGCGACTAACTTCGACATCATCAGTGAACTCTGGAAGACCAACAAAGTTATCGCCTTCGCCACAGATATAGACTTCATCCTTTCGGGCATATATTTCGGGAGCAACGATACGGGAGTTATCTTTGAGCTCGGTAAAGAGTGCATAAGCAGATACTGGTACAGTGGGTGTAATAGTTATAGAATGGGCCCTAAGGCCCGAAATAGGACAGGTAGGAATTAAACGGGAAAGCCATGGACCAGCAGCTAATACCACATGATCAGCATCCAGACAGATACTGCCAGTAATGGCATGGCCGGGCCCTAAGGCGGATGAAGTCTCAGATTGAACTTGGTTGGGCTCAGAATCGCAGTCGGAAAGAGAAGTAGATGAATCTGAGAAATGGTGTAGGTCGGGTATAGAAGAAGGATCTAAATTTGGGTCGTTATTGTCTTGTGCTGATTGATTATTCGCGGGGCTGCTGCTGTCTTCAGTAAGATTTTCTGGGGCATGCTGACGTACAGTTCGTTTGGTGTAACGCACACCAGCAGCAGTTCCGTCTGGTTTATATAAAATATCGTGAACTTGTCCAATAATAAGATTTACTCCGGCCTCTTGAGCACGCTTCAGTATGAATAGGGTGAACTTCAAAGGATGGACCTGGGCTGCTGAGTCATCGTCACCGATCTGAGATATAGAGTTAACAGCCTCTGGGCGAATCCAGTCGAGATCAGGAGGTAATTCTACGCCAGTTGGCTTCTTGTTACGAATATCGCCCTCAACAGAAACAGTTTTTACTCGTCGATACTTCCACTCTTCGGCGCCGTTGTGTTCGGCAGCTAATTCTTGGTGTAGCTGAAAGGACAGGGGCACGATTTGTCGAGGGAAGGCCCAGGTGGCTAAAAGTCCACCAGCTTTTCCAGAAGCACCTCCTGCAGGACGGGTAGCTTCGATTAAAGTGATCTCGTGGGTCTCTGGGGAGAATTTGGGGTGTCTAGTAAGGTAGTACGCAGTACATGCACCAATTATGCCACCGCCTAAAAAAAAGTTAGAATCGTGCTTTAGGTAGAGCGTTTTTAATGTACTTACCAACTATACAGATATGAGTTTTCTTATCGGTCATGCTTTGTCGGTGATTAATAAGGATATCCTATATATGAATACGTGTATCCTTATTTTAGTATCGACTTTTGGGGTTTGTCTCTCTCTATATGTAGGGAGAGTTTGAGATTAAATCATACCACTTCAAACTGGAGCTGCCCTAACCCCCGGTTACTCCTGTCCTGTTAGTAGGGGGAAAACTGCCAAAATAGTATAATGCTGGGAGTTGAGACATTAAACTACTCACAGCCTTGGAGGTTTTGGATACTTGTGAGTTAAACTCTTTTATTCCTGCCTTTTTTTGATTAGGCACTTACTGTACAATTTCTATAAAAATTCAAGGATTTTTTAGTATTTCTAGCTTTCAAGCTTTACTAGCCTTGACCAGATTGTAGCCATTTCTTCTTTCTTCACATCATCATGCCTGAGCTTCATAAGGATTACGCATTAATTGAAACTTTGATCAAACAACTACAGCGCCGTCAACTGACTCGTCCGGAAGAAATCGCGGTGGCTACAACTCAACTGCTGTTAAGATATACTTCATTCCATCGTTGGAATGATACCGAGCAATTGATTGCCGATCTACGGGCCCTCGGCCGTCGGCTCGTCGATGCCTACCCTACGAGTCTCATTGCCGGTAACATTGTTCGACGGTGTTTGGCTTTGATCCGGGAGGAACAACAAGGAGAAGATTCTTTAATGACTACACCGATGTTTTCTTTACTTTCTACTCCAGCTCAAGACCGTCCGGATATTGGCACACGGGACCTCAAGCTGGCTATTCGTCAAGCTATCCAAGAACTTGACGATGAAATCCGATCTACGTCAGAACAAATTGCCGCCATGTCTGTTGATAACGTTCATGAGCGAGAAGTCTTACTTACCCCTACCCCTAATTCGGAGACGGTTCGCAAGTTTCTTCTTCGGGCAGCCCAGAAGCGCAAGTTCACTGTTTTTGTTACTGAGTCTTACCCTGGAGATGCCAATGCTTCACAGGAATTTGCTAAAATTTTGTCAAATGCTGGAGTTCAAACGGTTTTAGTTCCCGATGCTGCTGTTCACGCCTTGATGCCAAGGGTAGGCAAGGTCATAATAGGAGCTCATGCTGTTCTGGCCGATGGTAGTGCTATTGCCGCTTCTGGCTCGGCTATGGTATGTGAATCTGCTCAATTCTATCGTGTTCCTGTCGTGGCGTGTGTTGGTACTTACAAGATTAGCCCGCAACACCCTATAGATATTGATGCATTGATTGAGATGGGCGAACCGAGCAAAGTGCTTGATTTCGGTTCCAGTGATGAACTTCCTCATGTCGAGATTGTCAATACACTTAGCGATTTTGTGCGTGCAGATATCATTTCTCTTTATCTAACAAACGTAGGGGGTTACTCCCCTTCCTTCATATATCGTTTAGCACTAGACTCTTATCGTACCGATGATTACGATCTATGAACACATGACGTTCTTATTATGAAATTGATGACAAACTTTCTCTTCTTCTAGAAACTAAAAAAACTATAATTATGAAAAATAAATTTTTCACTCTTAGCATCATATTTTGTATTCTATCTATTCTTATTTACCGTAACAATCCATCGCTGTCGATCCCAATCTTACAAATTCCTCTTTTTCCCCTCTCCCATGATAAAGCATCATAATCACGATGAGGTTTTCTGCTCAAATCAGAAATCCTGCTCGTCTTTATGCGGTAAGTTCTAGTATGGCATATATACAGTCGGATTGCTGGATGCAAATCACTGAGGAATCAGTCCGGTTTGTCACTGTGGTACCAGAAACCGGGGTACAGGCATGGGCTCTCCTGAGCACGTCTAGTCTCTTTTCTTATGTAGTGGTCAAATCACAGGCAAATAATGTAATAAATCTGGAGATTTCATTAAATCATTTGGCTAGAGTATTCCGTTCATCTGGTATTTTTTCTATACGCTTAACTCGCAAGGGAAGCATTCCCTATCTCAGAGTTAGTATCGACGACTCTGTTTTCCACGATATCCCCATCCGTATTGTAAGTGAAGCAGTAGTGGCTGATCTACAAGAGCCGAATCCACCTCCGCCAGATCTGGCTATTAGAATGCCATCAGGTATGTCTGCTGCTCATTTGTTCCATGGAGCAGGTAAGAAGTATAACGGTCTAAGTACTGCAGCATCTACTGCAGTTGCTGCTGCTCCTCATTTCACCTCTTTGGGAGCTTCTGATCCTACAGCATATGCTGGTGCGGCTACAGCGGTTAGTTTTATTCGAGTTGCTGAGCGATATCAGTATCTCGACGAGACTGTTCATATCACCGCCAAACAGTATTCGGTCAATGATCATGAAATGGCATCTCTGACTTTCTCATACAATTTTACTGAAGCTCTAACAGAAACCACTTTTACCAATCTGGAACCTACTCAAGCGCAGTCAGATGCATCCCAGTTTTCTCAGTCTCAGTCTCAGTCTCAACATCTCAAAGAACCTCGAGATACTATTGAGATTGCCGTTAGCTCTAAAGACTGGAACAATGCTCTAAAGATATATCCTAATTCCCATACTCTAGTGCTTGGTTTTCATCATGAAGCAGCTTTGGTACTCTACTACTATTTGTCTGCAGATGCAGCTGATAGTATTTTATACTTCATTCCTTCAAGAAATACGTAATCATTTTGAAGCAAACCGTCTCATGAAATCAACCAGAGTATCTACGGAAGCTGTTGATACTGCGTTATAGTTAGATACCCGAATTCCTCCAACTGATCGATGGCCTTTGATGCCCTTCAGTCCCTGTTCTTCAGCTTCTTTCACAAAAGCACTTTCAGCTTCCTCACCGCCAAAGAGCGTAAAAACGATATTCATGCGGCTTCGAGATGATTTCTCAACTGGTGATGTGTATACATTTGGAAATTCGTCAATAACAGCATATATTTTGTCTGCTTTAACCTTCGCAGTCTTTTCTTGAACTGGCAGCCCACCTTCACGGATGAGTTTCTGCATCACCAAATCCGTAATGTGCAATGTAAATATAGGCAAGGTGTTATATAAGCTGCCAGCTCGCGCAAGAATACCTAAATCCAAAACAGTGGGGGCGGCCGGCAACCCATATTTGGCCTTCAGGTCGTACAGGTCGGCATCAGTGTTAATTATGTCTGAACGAACAATAGCTATGGTCACTCCAGCCACTCCCACATTCTTTTGAGCTCCTGCCACAACCATGGCATATTTAGTGACGTCAAACTTACGAGAAAGGAAATTTGACGACATATCTACGACTAAGGGAACATTCTGGTCTGAGAATGAATTGACCGGTTGTTCAATCCCATGTACTGTTTCGTTATCACAATAATAAAGGAATGCTGGATCTTCAGACAGCTTGATATCGCTGGAAATAGCAGCGCGTGTCCACAATTTTCCATCCTTAGTATTAGCTGCTACGTGAACAATCGGATCGTCTTTTCTAGAGCCAAATATTTTCTGAGCTTCTTTATGTGCTTTATCGGACCATCCACCAGTAATCACATAATTAGCCTGGCCCACTCGCTGGTGCTGGATTGCGTGATACTTCATCATCAAATACGCCGAACAGGCAAAAGCCGCTGTGCCTCCACCTTGAAAGAACACTACCTCATAATTCTGTGGAATATCGAGCAATTCCTTCAAATGCTGTACTGCATTATCTACAACCTTCTGTCCGGGACCCGATCGATGGGAAATCTCACCCAGACCCATACCTAATCCCTGGTAGTTCACCAAATCCCGGCTAGCCTGCTCTAAAACCTCAGTAGGCAATCCTGCCGGACCAGCGCCAAAATAGTGGACATCTTTTCTGTCTAATCCCATTCTGTTTTTTCAAGTATATCTTTTTTGATTGACCAAGGAAAATTACAAAAGAAAAATGTTGGAGAGAATTTATTAGTGATGTCACTGATTAACTTTACTCCCAATCAGACTCTCTCTTTTAGATATAGGCATTATCCTTTTTTGGGATATAGTGACTTTGAGAGGTAAATACGGCGCGCGATTGGCTGTTTCGGGATAATCTCAATGGAGCAACGGTTTGTTCATAAGGAGCGGTATCAAGTATTGGGATGGGCAATGGTTTATAGTGGTTGTATTGTTGGAGAATATCGTCTGGAGGAGTTATTCTGGGGAAGACTGAGGTTCGGTTCAGTTTGTTATCGTTCGATTGAGGATTGTCAGCCAGATGGAACGATTGTCCCACGGACGGCCGGTGAGGTATTTTTATTTTGGAATCATCTAAACTGGAGCTAGCGGCGACTCGATGAGTAATAACGAACCCTCCTTTAGAGTTATGTGCTAGTGACATCATACTCATGATCACACTAGTTAGAGCTAAAAGAACGTGCAGCAGTAAACTGGCGGCTGGTGTACAGAATTCGCTAAAATCAGGCATGATGTGGTTGAGATAGGCCAAATCAATATCGTTTGGATTTCTGTACATCGATGTTGCTATGTCGGGTAGAAGCACTGTTCCAAATAGCGCTGATGCAGTCAGCCCGCCCAGCGCAACCATAATAGGTGCTTCAATTAGCTGTATAGCGCTTTGCCTACGAAGCAGTTGAATAGTGATACAAACGCCAGCTAAGGATAGAAAAATTCCTATACTCAAGAACACTATACCGATAATGGCCAATCCTCTGTCGCAGAAGTACCACATTCCTGCCCACTTACTGCAGAACTCTTTAGGCATTAAGAATGCGTCTGGATTCTGGCCCGGGCTTTCTTTAGGGAAGTATACGCTGATACTCACCCAAAGGAGAATTAATACTATAGGAAACGACGCTACAGGAATGAAGAGATACTTGTCCATGACCGCCTGACACTGGAACAGCTGGGCTTTGGGTTTTCTACTTTCTATAAGGATCTTGACCAACACAGGCAGCAATAACCACGGAATCATCCACTGTATTCCGATTTCAAAAACCCAGCACAGTTGGGCCCATGTCCACTCATGGCCATTATTACATCTTACTCGGGGACTGGTGAATGTCCACACTAGAGGAATGAAATCCATTATGAGAAGATTAGTGGTAATACATATGGCGCATTTGAACTCTAGGGCAATCATACTAGCCCTTGTGCGGGATACGTGTATCCGATGACGGATACCGGTGTAGATAGATTGCCCAAGCGAATATGCTGCTAGTACCACACAGATCGGTATGATGACAAGGTATGCGTGTTTCAATGTCATTTTATGAATACCTTCCAACTTTGAGTTCAGAACAACAGTGCCTAAAAAATTAGATGAGAAAAAGGAATAATGGGGGAAGCATTCTCAATAATAGCCAAGTGTCGATGTTACCCACGATTAGGGTCCTATTTACGCGGACGCACTAAGTTACCCAAATCGCTCATCTGGACCTTTGCGTCAAGCTGAAACTTCTATCGCTTCTAAAAACTGGAAATCCAATACTGCATAATTAGCTATTTATGCTAATAATTACTGTGTATAGAGGAAGGAATTGACTTTTTAACCGATGGTAACCACATTAAGTGTCAGATATTCATTACGGCAATCTCAAGCTTACATCTAATCCTCGTTTATTTTTTTTTCTCTTTTTATTGTAAAATATTATTTAAGTGTATAACCAGCTTAAATCCAAACAGCTATAAATATCAGTTATTGCAACCTGTCATTGGTCTGGATGGAATCAGTAGACATCAAGCATGATTTGACCACACTTACATATCTATTATCCCCAGGGAATAACTCTCCCCCCACGGAACTTTAAAAGTAGTATACTTGCGCACCTATGAAGGTGACACCAGTTTTGCGGGCAGGAATACGGCGGGCCTTGTTCTATCCTGGTAAGTGACAATTTTTCAAAACTCCAATAATAATGATTTAGGAATCATTGTACTAACTCTCTCTAGGCCAAGGAGTACAACGGCCCGGTATGGCTGCCAAATTGGTGAAGCAATACCCCCATGCTGTAAGCGATCTTCTAGGTGAGATCGACGCTTTAATGGGAGATAATTTTTCGCAGAAGTATTTGATAGACGAAACAACTCCAGGTCAAGAACTGGCTCAAACGGAGTTTGCCCAACCGGCTATTCTAGCTACATCTCTTCTGCTAACAGAAGTTCTTCAAAAAGAGTATGGTCTGGATTTGAACCACATAGACTATTTAATGGGTCATTCGTTAGGAGAATTTACGGCCCTGGCTGCTGCAGGTATTATCGAGCCATGGACTGCTGTGTGGCTGGTTCGAGAGCGGGGACGGGCCATGCAGATGGCAGCCGATGAGTTTGGCGGTACGTTATCGATGTACGCTGTACTTATGGAACCCAAGCGGTTTTCTGATGTTTTGGAGCAGCTTGAAGAGTTTACAGCTTTAACCCGAGGTACTAAGAATGTGGTGCAGATAGCAAATATCAATTCCTCTAGCCAAATTGTACTTTCTGGTGTCGATGCGGCTATTAAAGCGGCCCTAAACCATCTTCGACGATGGTCCGGGAATGATCCTCGAGCTGTTCGTCTGAATGTTTCGGCACCGTTTCATTCTGAAATAATGATGCCAGCCCGAGACCATTTGGCTCGAATAGTTGGGCTTGATGATCCTGAAAGCAAGCCGTTTCGTCTGCAGCCCGAGCTCCCAGTTGATCGCCAAATTATTCTTCGTTGGCCAGCTCCAGTACACACTAAGATAGTCTCGAATATAACTGCTCTTCCTTTCAACTCTCTGAACGAAATCAGGTACTCTTTAGCTGCTTCTTCTACAGAGCCGGTGGATTGGAAGGGATCTTTAGAGTTCCTCGTTGAAGAAGGAGTGACCAAATATTGCGCTGTCGGTCCTGGTCGTGTGGGCAGGCAATTGGCCGGTAAGGAGTTTGCTCGTCGCAAAGATCTACAGGTTATTGGAGCTTCTGAAACAGAAGAACTGGCTGCTGCTGCCTCTATGATGAAATAGCTTTCATGATTAGTGCTTTTTTTAATCACGGATTATTTTGGCAAGCGACTTTTAAAAGAAAAAGAAGCAACCACAGTGGATAAGGAAAATCCTTCTCTCTCTTGGTTAGTAAGCTACTCAAGAAAGCAAAATATTTATTTCTTTAGCTTATCCGATCGGCCTGAGTAAAGATTAATTAATCTCCAAGGCCATCCAGCATACAATTGGACCATCTACACATCTCTTTTTACATGGGATAAGGGTGTTGGTAATCTTCCTTTCCTTCTTTTGCCTATCTTACTTGAACGAAATGATATGATATATATACTTTACTTATAGTTTTTAATCATTTTTAATGTACCTCCCTGTCACTAAATAATCGCACTGCTCTTTACTCTTCCGGGATCAGAATGAACTTCATTTTCTTACCCTAACCCGCCATGCTCTTTCTTATGGGTCTTCGGGTCCCGAGAGAACTAATTTATAAGTTTAGTTCGGCACTTTAGGACTATGGCCGATAAGTCACGAATCTGGGTCGATGGCTGCTTTGATTTCACGCACCATGGACATTCAGGAGCTTTGCGTCAAGCCCGGCAGCTTGGTAACTCATTAGTTGTAGGTGTTCATTCTGATGAGGACATTGAACGGAACAAAGGACCTGTAGTAATGAATCTCGATGAACGAGTTCGGGCTGTGCAGGCCTGTCGATGGGTTTCAGAAGTCGTTCCTTACGCACCTTACGTTACAGATCCAGAATGGTTAGATAGATATAATTGCTTCTATGCCGTACACGGCGACGATATCACTACAGATGCTACTGGCCAGGATGCTTATCGAATAGTTAAAGATCTAGGCCGGTTTTTAGTGGTGAAACGAACCGAGGGAATATCCACTACCAGCCTAGTTCAGCGAATTCTGGATGGGTCCACTCTACATCACATTACGAGCATTGAAGCATTGAATAGTGCTAAACCATACTTTCAGCAAAGTGCGCTTGGAGTAGATGCCGCTACCCCATACGTTCAGATAGATGTTGCAGAAGGATCGCTTGGACACCAACCCATATCAACTGATCACGATAAAGCGAATCAAAAAATCGGTTTGATAGAGCTAGTTGCCGGTCAAGATTCATCTAAACCTGTACTGTACACAGACGGGTCTTGGGACCTATTTTACTCTGGACAGATCGAGCTGCTGAAACGTTTGAAGGAACGCGCTAATGCAATTGGCGCATCTGTGGCTGTTGGACTATACGCAGATAGTGATTGTAATCCGATAATGAACCTGATCGAACGAGGGCTCTGTGTGTCACAATGCAAATATGTAGACAGAGTTATTCTAGGGGCGCCGGTATACCCTGATGACGAGTATTTGAGAGGTTTAGGGGCCATTGGAGTGTATCACGGTCCACGGCCTTGGTACCCAGAAGATCGGTACAGTAGGACCAGTTTCAAGGTCGAATCCGTGAACCATGATCATGGAGATTTATGTTCAAGTGATATCATCAAACGAATCACCGATCAGAGAACTGCCTACGAGGCTCGTCAGGCGCGTAAAGATGCTAAGGCGCAACTTGAGGCGGCGCTCGGACAACTGGAATCTGCTGTCTAGACTTTCGAAATGATGAAATGCATTTGCATAAACCCCCTCCTTGAATAGAGTTCGTTTCTTCATTATTGTTGTCTTTATTGTTGCCTTTGCCGGGATCATAGCTACATTGGTGTCTAAAGGCGTGGGTGCATCCCTTGATGCGACAGATAAACTTTCGATGGATGCATGTAAGTTGAGTTAAGTTTGGCTGAGCTGAGCTGATTGATTGCTAATTCTCGAGAGGGTGATTTCCCTTAGATGTTCCACCCACCCATGCATGCCATGACGACACATTGAGTAAAAGCCGTATGGCCGCAGACTGTGCATACTATGCTTTCTGGTATAAGTAATGGCCACTGATCTATTAAATTCACTGGTAAAACTTATTTAAAAGTTATGTGGCTTGATCTTTTTAAGTATATATGAGAGCGCAAATATTCATTTCGTAGCGTTGAAGAGACTGAGAGCCAAGACAAGAAGGGCGGGCGGAACATGCAGAAGAAAACTCTTTAGTAAAACAAGTGGAGACAACGCAGAGAATAACTCTCTATAGGTCAAACGAACCAACCCATAAACCCACAGACATGAGGTTATATTTAGTTCAATGTTGTCATTACCGGATCGAGCCGGCTAAGTTCAGAATAAATGACTATTATCGAAATAGACCGCATAGCAAGGAGGGGGGTAATGAAACCTTAATGCTATATACCCCAGATATTAGAAAGCTTATTTGATGAGTCACCCCATCAGAGAAATGAACCGTCGTGTGACCAAAAGTCAATTGTCTAGAGCGGGAAAGGAAATACAAGCATTGTCCAGAAAAGGTCGGAGGTCTAGGCTGGTAGAGTGAGTGAGTGATCTCAAGGGAAATTAAACTTTAGTTCTGTATTCTGACCGAGTATCTTTATTCCTCGGACAAAGGAAAACAAAGGATTGGAACCCTGGGAGGAAAGTCTCGCCCCCATCTCAATCCGGACCCGGAACTTAAATTGGGTTTCAGATAAGGAAGATAAACGCTTAAGGCCAGCCAGCACTCTAGCTGGGGGGATTAGAAGGCAGATAGACTACGTAAGTATTTACAAATAAAGAAGGGAAAGAAGCATATATGAATTACCAATATAATCGTATGTAGAAAAAGTTATTAAAAATGGGCAAAGAAGCTAAATTGTTGTTGGGGGAACTGAAATGCTCATGACCGAAGGATAAGGTAAGAAGAGAGTAGAATCATTCTTCGTCAAAGACATCGTCAATAGAACCTTCATATTTAGAGGACCTAAAATCAACACGATCGAGGGAAGAGGAATTGGAGCGACGACGAGGCATAGCAAAATTAATTTCATCCTCTATATCCTCAATCTCCTCGCCTGGTCGGCCCCAGTTACCCCG
Organism: Tortispora starmeri; assembly: GCA_030574535.1. Classification (NCBI taxonomy): domain Eukaryota; kingdom Fungi; phylum Ascomycota; class Trigonopsidomycetes; order Trigonopsidales; family Trigonopsidaceae; genus Tortispora; species Tortispora starmeri. The sequence continues at coordinate 143,823 of JAJMFD010000004.1, read as the reverse complement.
GCCGGCTCCTCCTTTCTTAGACTGGGCCCCGAAGTATCCGGCTGATTTGCCATAGTTGCGGGGCATTTCTCCATGATTGAATGATCCAGATCGAGTCATGATTGATGTTGTACTTAATTGATTGTTCTGTTCTCTGCTATATCCCAGATAGTTAACTAACTGTGAAGTGGCTAACTAGTATACCGGCTCCACCGTCTATTTATATTGGTCTACTCTGCCCCCAAACCCTATTCTCCTCCTTATCCTGAATTGAGGTCATTTAAGGTTTTCCAGAAGTTTCGCCTACAGTCACACCACAGATAGACTAATTTATCCCGCAAGTCCTACTCCCAATCATTAATCAACTCTCGCCCCAAACCCTTTCCCCTCCCCTTGCGGTTGCTATGCCAACACGCCGGTCTCGCTCTTCTCCTCCTATCCCAAGCCTTTCTTTCTCTTTTCTTAATCGATTATTCAGCACTAGATCACCCTTGGTAGAACTGTTCTTTAGTCTTCTCTTATATTAGCATTCCACTATCGAGCCTGAACGAGGATATATTTCAGTTCAGTATCTGGATATAATTTTTTTAAGAAAAAGAATTTCTGATCTCTCATTAAGCACCCATCTTTCTCCCATTATAACTAAACCTCTTGATTTCGCATAACTCATTTTTCCTTTTCTATTATTTATTGATCTGCTCAGTTTATAGCTAACTATGACTCAAACGGCCTTGATTTTGTTACATCCTGAACTCGCCACTTCGGAATCTCTCTTGGCAAAGGCCCTGGTCGGCAAACCTGCAGGCTTGCATCGTCAAATGCTCGATCGTGTTCAAGCCGGCACGGCTAAACTTCCTCCAAACGAGTATAGTGAGATCTATTTGGCTCCAGAAGATTTGTCTGTTCCAAGCTCTATCTACGGTATTGTATATTCTGCTCTTCAACCTGGCGGTTCGTTCCACTCTGCTTCTATTTCTCCCTTAGATGCTGTTTCTGTCGGTCTCGTGCCGCATGACTCACTACCTGGTGTTTGGTGCAAACCTACTGAATCTTCTGGGGAGTCTAAAGTTGTTAATATTTCTCGGACAAAACCTCGAGGAACTAACCGGTTTGGCATTGTTCGTGCTACTTCTCCTGTTTCTAGCGCCACGTCGGAGGCTACTAGTCCTGACAGGGCTGCCAGTCCAGGTGAGGTCCGGATTGTTGACCCTAATGATCTCTTAGATGAAGACGATCTTTTGTCTATTCCATTAAGTGACACTATCAAAATTCCTGCTGAATGCCAGCCTAGTTCTGGTCGCAAACGGCGCAAAGCTTGTAAGGACTGTACCTGTGGTTTGAAAGAGCTCGAAGAACAGGCAGCCCAGGAAGCCCTCTCTCGACAAACTATAGTTTTGGAGACTGAAGATACTAGTGAAATAGATTTTACTATTCCGGGCAAAACAGGGGGTAGCTGTGGCTCCTGCGCTCTGGGTGATGCTTTCCGGTGCGATGGGTGTCCTTACTTGGGTCTCCCGCCATTCAAACCCGGAGAAACTGTATCTTTAAGCATTGGTGATGATATCTAAGCATAATGACGGTTTAAAATTTTCTTTATTGGATGAATCAGACTCTAATAAGTTCTAGCTTTTTTTTGGTTTTTCTCACATTGTCTTCAGGGGCCAGATAGGCATTTTGTATTGTGTCTCTAGGATCTACGAGAACTAAGAGCAGTGAGTAAAAGAGGTGATGATTTACTGGCATGGTTCATTTCAGACGAAGAATATAATTTGGGGCAGATGATGCCAATTGTCCTAGGGCAAAAAAAAACATCCAGAAAGACTCAAGACCGAATGCGAAGAACGAAATTCACAATCACAGCGGCCAACAAAAAGAAACAGAGCATGGTAGGCCCGAATCGATCATCGTATGGCCCAGCTCCCCGCTTACGGATAGCAGCTGCACGCCAATGGTATGTTACTAAAGCGTAGAACATGGTGACCATAGCGACTACTGTGAATAGACCAGCAGAAATACGGCCTACTTTATCGCCGAAATTAAGAAGACCAACAGCAAGGCCGCCGATGATCACTGTGAGGTTCAACCACGACAAGAAGGTTCTTTCGTTGGCGAAGAAAACCTTAGGCTCCACTCTAACCGGGAGCGCGATGCGCTTTCCTGGGGTAGTTTGTAGTAAAGGAGCCGAGGACATTAATAAGTGTTATTAAATAGTATGGAATAGGATCAATTTAAAAAGGAAAGATGTAAAAGGTAGTAAAGGAAGGGATGTAGTAGATAGATAGGTAGATGTAGGTAAGGCACGTGGGCCAGCAAGTGGTAGTTCGGGAAGGAGACATTAGGATTGGTGGGTTTTGACCGGGTAACCGACCTGGGTATGATCGTCACTTTGTCCCTATAAATACCTCTTATTACCTACCTATCATCGTCCTCAAATAACCACAGTAAAAAGTAATCAATATAGAGCTAGTAAAAGAATATGATAGGTTTCTATGAAGCATTTGAAATTAGACTATAAGGCCCAACTAGAGAGAGACTAGGCTGTTGTTATCTACATCCAGCTCCGAGCCGCTTAAATACAGGAAGTAAAGAAGGAGCATTTTCATTCATACAAGCACGGTTGAACATTATAGGCAATCATTAACCGAATGATCCAGAACTAACTGGTAAAAGCACTCGGCAGGTAGTGTGTTTTACACTAGTTTCTGTTTTACGAAAAATGTGCGCAGATGGGTCGTTTGCCAAGCACCAACGGCCAGTAACACGACTAATTGCATGATAGACCAGCGCACTACCTCGGAATTGATCTTCTCGGAAGCATCACGGAATTGCACCTCTCGAATACGTTGGTATCGCTGCTCAGAATATATTTCCATGGCCCGATTAGTGGCATCACGAACCCAGCTCGCCAGGGATTGGGTCTTATCATCACGTCCAGTATCGATCTCTGAGGCCTCACCAATCGCGAAACGTAAATCCATGCGAACTCGGCCTCGACCAAACCAGCTGGACCGCAGTTGAGGGCGGAAGCATATCCGATGTTCGCCCTCGTCGGCAGCAGAAAACGTGAACTGGCCTGAAGGTGCCGCAACTTGGTTAACCACCCGATGGTCGCCATCAAACGTCTCGTAAACCTGAATTCCCAGTTTCATCATGGGTTGGTCTACATAGGTATTAGTTTCGGGGTCTAATAGACTGGTTTCGTACATCCCTACCACCAATGTGTCTTTGGCCAAGTCTTCGTAGAAACAGGTTGTTTGCTGCGCGTCCATATAGAAATGCAACGCCTCAGCTGTAATTAAAAGTGCAGATAGAAACAGCATTATTTTTTCTTTTTCAGTTTTGTGTTGGTTTGATCACAGGAGTTCGGCGGTTCCCGGTGCTTTTGGGGTTTTTTTCGGGCGTTGGAAAGGGGAGGTGGATTGAAAGAGAGGTCTCGTTTCAGCATAGCGTTGGAAAGGGGTTGTTGGTTAAGACGGGAGGTATCGACCTTTTCCTACCTAACCCTAACCTCGTAAGTCGCCCTCTTGTCTACCTCTACTCCTTCCTCTAGTAAAAGCAGCGGTTGCTTTCCTCTGACACGACTGAAATCAATTTAAAAGATAAAACATATAATGTCTGCAGTTCAAGTTCAGGACCTGCCTAACTCTTCCTGCCCTGTCTCAGAAAATCAGCTTACATCGATCTGTCAGTCTCGATGCCAGCAATACTTCGGCGATACTGCTTATGACCCAGATATTGTCGTCGATAAGTCCAAAGCACTTTCTCAATCAATCGCCAATGACCTTAAAGATAATGCTTTGAAGCACAAATTCTTGGTATACGCATCTGTAGTTCAGAGCTCCTCTTCTTATCGAAATGGTGCTTGTGTATCGGTTAGTGCAGTCTGGACCCCTTCAACTGATGGTTTATGGAATTACAAATGGGATGGTCTGGATCTTACTGTAATCTTATCTGTAGTATGGATCGCTATATGATTTTCATGCTAGATATCCTTAGAGACGTTCATGTTCAATTTCAAGAAATTCGTCTCGTTCTACGCTATTATGACGGCTGCTGTTCTAGCTTTTCCTGTAATTGTTGAAAAATATTCCAAAGACCATTGAAGTGTCTTATAATTGAATTATTGTTCATTTGGGTTAACTCACTTGTACATCTCATTAATTTTATAGCCAACTGGTTACCTTTTCAAGCATCCCACTTCGACTTTGCTGATTAGATTGCTACTCAAACAATTGCATTATAAACCGTTGATGGATGAATATAGCAACCATTCTATGACAGAAAAGAAACATCGTGTATATAAACAGGCTCTATTTTTAGTCCATTCATATATGACATGAGACAACTTGCATAATTGTTCAAATCTAATTCCGTTACTATATTACCATTTGCTTCACTTTCATTCAATCCTTTTGATCCTTAAAGTGTTTAGTACGACCCCAATCTATCTGATATGATCATCTTATGCTACATTACTGATATTTGCCTTCACTGTTAACGAAAGTCTATAATTATAATTAGTAGATATTGAAACCTGTATGAATGAAGCTCAATAGAACACTATAAGGCTATTTCTCACAATCGAGCCAACTACTGCGTCTACTTCATCCCTCTACTGTCTGCTTAATCGATTATAATCATAAGTACAGTAAAGAATGTGGTAATAACCTTCAAGAAGACTAGTATTCTACTATACTAACTAAACCAGCTCTGCGTACATTAGACTAGACTAACATTACGAGATTAGCTTTGCATTGTCATATTAAAATTTTCCTTGATCAATAAAGAACAACAATGGTTATCACCACTGCAAACGAAAGAGTCTTTTAGGCATATTAGAGTAATATAAGTCACAATTACTACTATGATTGTTAGACATTACATCGATCGAAAACAAAAACCTTATATTGAACCTTCTTTTCTGATTTCCTACCCAGCCAATACTTTCTACAAAAACTAAAGAGTATATACTGATTATTATTCATTTGCATAAATAATAGTATTATGGCAAATGTATAGTAGAACGTCTTTACGAGTCCTCTAAAAACTGAAATAGACTTTAGTCTAACTAATACCAATTACTGTTATAAAGTCTACTTCTGAGCCTAATATAGGTCGAAAAGCTAAAATTTGACAAATATTCGCCATTTCGACCTAATTTTTGTGAATATCCGCCAGATGTCAGCTATCTACAGTTCTTTATAGATAATATTCTCAAATAGTATTGTTAATCATAATACTAATTTGATTCTCTTAAGTCTCAACTATAGATCAATAAGAACGATAATACACTGAGTGAAATAGACTTACACTGATTTTACAATGAAGAGCACTCCACCAACACACCTCCAATCGGTCTCATACATTTAGCAAGACTGGTTTTGGGACATTTAAAGGCTATTTAAAAGATGTCTATCTTTTGTGAGATTTACTAAAATGCCTGACATACCCTTGCCGTTTTTGACGATTGTGGCCTTTTTAGTCACAACCGATTTTTTGATGCAAAATGTATCACAAAATACACAAAATCATTCGGTACTTGGTTTCAATGCGTAATAACATAACGTTAGCGAGTTTTACAATTGTACATTTTGCATGATCTCCACATACACAGAGGGGGCTGTGAATGAAGAACACAAGTCATAACCCAACATAAGGTTATGAAGAAGGTTTTTGGTGGAGCTAACAGTGATCTGATGGTTCAGGAGTGGATGAAAAGACACTCTGAAAATAATTAAGCATTTTTTTAAGTTTTAATTCTAAGATGTTAGGTTCTGTATTGTCAAATTAAGATAATAAAGGTAGAGTCATTACAGATAATTGTGCCATTGTAGCAGAATATTCTTTCATTCATCAAAGAATTTAATATTTTCATTAACTAGTATACCTTTTTTTCATTTTCGAAAAAAATTAGCTACTATCTCTTACCTCTGTGTTATAACTAAACTTTAGATCTTTCAGATCATGGTACAGAGTTTCAACATTCTTCTGTCAAAAAGAAATAAGGTTCTTGAGCTTTGCTAGTGTTTTTACAATTGGTAAAGAGACCTTAGATAATTAAAAAATAATCTAAAATTACAAAAAAAAAAAATCTGTCTAATGTACTTCAGTTCATTTGCAATAGTTTCAGCTGGATTGAGTATTGCACCTTTGTAATTTTACTCTCACTTTCCTCATTAGTAGTACTCCCGATTTTTTCGCTGGTCTTGGGATAGGCTTGGTTTGCGCTCAGCTCAGACTTATAACTTCTTATTAATTCAATTCTATCACGTGTATCTCTAGAAAATCTGGGCATAATAAAATCTGCGTGATTAATCAAGATTTTAATTTCACTCAAAGTGCTTATAAAATTCCACATAATACCTCAATTGTGATGACGAGCTCAGAGGAAAACATTGAATGGGCCAGATCTAATCGCTATGCTGTATCCAGACTACCAGCTGTCCCATTGATCTTAAGCGACTATTGTGAAGCTTTAGTTGCTGGAAATACTGATATTAAGCTTTCTGGTCTTACAGCACAATCATCGGAGTGTGCTGTTCTAAGTTCTCAGGAGCATCTTTATATCTGGCATTACACTGACCCTGACCACATTCCAGCTACTTTTCGAATAAACCTACCCCATGCAACTGCAAATCCGGTTCATGTATTGCTTACTCCTCCAGCTATGGCAACTGAACCAGGTGCTTTCATTATTGTTGACTCTACAGTTACGTTATGGGAATCGGTAGGCTCGGCTGCTGCTGATGATCTCCTTCAACGTCGTCATTCTACCTCGGTGAATCTCCACTTAGCTCGCACAGAACATATCGAAGCGTTTCAGTTATTACATCCTCTTGGTGCAGTTTGTTCCACTTCTGCAGGTAGGGTGTTTCTATTTACAGTTACCGAGCGCTGGGGGTCTCATGATCTTGCGGTTCACCAGCTTAATCCACGAAAACCTAAGGAAGTTGGTTCATCAGCTATCTGGTCTGCAATTCAATCCACATTCTCTTTGAATTTGCCACGTCGATTGGTTGTTACTATTATACCCGTGGAAGTTAGTTTTACCTCAGCAAAGTTTCTGCTGGTCACTGAAGATGGACATGTATCTTTGTGGTCTACTGATAGGAGTGCTATAGAACCATTGGACCTTTTCCATCATTTTTATCTTCCTGAACTTATCGATCATATCGCTCCAATATATCCTCATGCTCGCGACTCGCTACTCATTCATGATGCTGCCTACTTGAGGGGTAAAGTCATTCTCCTGGCCAGTTCTTCACGCGACCAAACGAGAACCGAATACTTTCTGTTTGTACTTAACATCGAGAATGATGATCCGAGTATCCATTCTGTCTATCACATAATTTCAACCTCTCTCCCCTCGTCATCGAAGCCGAAGCTGTACTTACCTGACCCAAAAGATACCGCTTTTGTCGTCACATCAAATACTGTTGTGATGATTGATATTACTGAATCTTTCAAATTTCCTTTTGAGGATGTTGTGACTTTTCGTGATGGCGTTGAAATCATTGCTTCAGGCCCGGAATCTTATTGTGATGCTACTCCAACGCATCCTATCCGTCATCCTGCTGTAGTATTGGTGACTACTTTTGCCGGAACAATCCGTGTGGAACGGTTTATGCATGATTCTTCAGCTAATCTTGATAATGTTCAAGTAGATATGTCTCTATCTGAGACTATAGCTGACAAGGTCTCGCAGGCCATATTCTATGGCTCTATTGAAGACAATCCCATCTCTTTTGAGGCTGCTCAGCAGTCTAGCTCACTGAACAACGGTCTTCAAGCTGTAGAAGATATATTATTATCTGTCAGCCGAGGAATTTTAACTTGTTCCTCGCCTTATATGCCTAGCTTTCTGCCATCTCTCACCGATCTTTTTGATTTACGTCTTGACGCACTTACCCGATTCATTGATGTGGTAAACACTCAATTCGAAGATGTCTCTACTCCTTGCAGAATTTTGTTTCTGAATGATTTTGAGTTTTGTTTTGCTGCGAAGAACTTGTGGTTGCTTTGGGATCGTAAAGTAACAGAAATTCAGGAGAGTGATTCTTTACTTACTTTGCCACTGTATAGAGCATTGATTCTCTTAGATTCTGATATTCAAAAGAAAGGGATGGATGGGGTTCGAGACTGGTTCACTCACAATGTTCAGGACCTACCTCTTCTGGTACACTTTCTAACTAAAGTTTGCCAAGATGCTTATTCACAACTAGACACTATCCGCGCTGTCGAATTTATTAATGAGGCGGCGGTGATTCTCACAACCATTTTCTCTTTATCAGTAGATAAAGTACGTCGAGAAAAGAAATCTGAATATGGGATTGAGTCTGTAGTTGAAGTCTTTCCAGATGATTCTCGAAAGCTCGGTGATGGAACCTGGACAGCTACCGAAGCCATCGGCGAATCAATGAAGATATTCTATGATCTCATTTCGATAATTCTTGATAGCGTTTCACCGAAAATCTCCGCTGTATCCACCATTCGGGAGATCTTCCCTCTCATTGTTTCGATATGTTGCAAGGTATTTTCTGAACGAGTTGCCTGGAAGTTTTATCTCTTAGCTCAGGAAGTCGAATCTATATCTGATCCGAAGTCTGCAAACGTCCTATCCGATGAATTTGCGAACTTCCGGCAGAAGAGCTTCAACAAATTGCTTGATTATGATCTCCAAGCTGAGGCATTACAGTTAGCAGAGGATTACTCAGATTTTACAGTTTTGGCGGAGCTTTCTACTCGTGCAGAACATGATGGAGCTCTTTTGGTAGCCTATTTAGATAAATATGGTTATGAGTTTGCGCAATGCCTATATCGACATTATCTGAATAACAAACAAAGTTATCTTATCCTTGAACGATGTCCTAGTTATGTTCAATATGTTGATCGATTCCTTCGAGAATATGGGCCTCTTCCTGGCGATCTAAAGAAGATACAGTGGATTAGAGATATTAAGCTTGGTAGAGGAACAGATGCCAGTCTGGCATTGGCTGCTTATGCTGTCGAAGAAGAAAAGATGAATAGTCATCGTCGGATAGAGCTTGCTCTAGCCAAACTGGTTCTCATGAACAATAACCAGGAATATGAGTCAATTGACGAGTCTCTAAAGATTTCTGATATTATTTATGACTACTGTCGAGGTTGGAGGAGCATCTCTGGCGAAGATGGATCTCTTGATATTCGCATAACCCGGGTGATGGAGAGTATAGGATATCTAATTCACCAAAGAGGTCAGGCTTATTTTACTCGAGTATTGGAGCAATGCGTGCGAGAAGCCTTGCAAGATCATGTTCTTGCTCCGGAGCAGCTAGCGGAAGCTCTGTCTCTCAGCGATGGTAAACGGGATACTTCGGGATTCGAACGTTTCTTCCATGCGCTATATTTACTGAACCACAGTAATTGTGGGGAGTTTCAACGTCAGATACTAATCAAGAGTGTTTGGCGAAGATGCATTTTAGCTGATGATTGGTCTGAAATGTTGGAAAGTGGACATGACACATTAGCTGATAACAGTTTGGCGACACTCGGCCGACGGACATATTTTTATTTGACCATTCGAACAGGACTGCAATATGATTTGTTTGAAGACCTTGAGGTCCTTACTTTCAAAGGATCAGACCTCAAAGCTCCAGTAGAGGCCTCCCAATTAAAATCATTGCGCCCTGCCATTTCTGATTCTGATCTACGTATCTTACAAAAAGACCTTACTACTGAGAATGAGAAATTAGACTCGCTGATTGATTTAGGTCTAGACAAATGGCTAGAAGGCTTGTCGATAATGGCCCAAGCAGAAACGAAACAGTAATTTACGAACAAGAAAAAACATAATTAAAAAAATATTTGTGCATACATTCATTTATAGCTAGAAATAGCAATTCATCCGGCTAGAATAGGGGGTTGTTCGGCCTTGATTCGTAATACAATGCTAATAGCCGATCGGTTGGCATCCTCTGATTGGGCGAAGTAGTTGGGAGTATTAGAGTTGATAGGTACGCCCACACGAGCTACCCAACATATTCAGTTCCCCAGACTTCCATTTGGATTAACTCCTAATGCCTACCAATTTGAAATCCTCAATACGAGAAAGTGTAGATAATTTGACGGTTGAGCCTTCAGATAAAGAGCTTATAGAATGTATAGATTCTTTGTTGTTAGAAGATGTCTCGGCGTTAGACGATCTGTCTGAATCGATTCGCCGAGACCATCCCCACTGGAACTTGTCATCCAAACGCTTAGAGATGCTGGTTTCTCAGCAAAACTCAGCTCGCGAGACGCTTTCCCAGCTGCCTGAAATTCTTGGTTCTGCTAGTGCTGCGGGTGTACGCCTTGCTATCGCTGAATCTGAAGCTACACAACTACAAACTATACGATCTGTTATCCTTGTAGCAGATAAACCGTTTTCGGCACAGTCCCGAATATTTGACGAAGCTGCTTTGGTTTTGGTTCCTCCTATAAGCTCTCTGCCTCTTGCTAGCTCAGGGAAGCAGTGCACGCACTGTTCCCGAACTATTTCTGCAGGAACGGGTAAGAAGCTAGCTGTCAAGTGTCGGGACTGTGAACATCGTTGGTGCACCTCGCGGTGCAAACGCAGTGACACGACTCACGGTTTTCTTCATCATGGAAAGTCTAAGAGTTTTTGGGCACAATTCGAGCAATTCTGTGTGGCACACGACTGGCAATTGGCCTATAGTTGGGGACGAGTAGTGGCTGCGTGCACCCAAACTCCGGCTGCTCTGGCTCGTGTGCAGACACTGTTATCATTATCGACATTAGAACATTTACCAGATGATCCCAGGGAGTCCCGCTGTGCTTCTCTGCTTAATTCCTGGACTGAATCTGTGGGAGGTCCTTCTGTGGCTGAGTTTGGGCAAGGGCTGGCACTATTGGCCCGATCATCGTTCTACATTCCGGGCGACCAGTGTGATGCGGCTTCTTTGTATCTATTAAGTACGGCGCTGTCTCATTCTTGTGATCCAGTCGCCCGGCTAGAGCTGGTTAGTCGAGCTGTTGGTCTAAAGGTAGTGGCTACTCGAGATGTTCAGCCTGGAGAAGTTCTGACTGTGTGCTACGTAGATCCATCCTTACCTGTCGCTGTTAGACGTAGGGAAATACTTAACCGCTATGGGTTTCTCTGCGCTTGTGAGCGATGTGTTGTTGAGGAAGCTGGACATGAATACGACCGGGAAGCACTGTTACAAGCAAAGCGAAATGCAGCTGCTGCTATGAAACCTCGACGAAAATCGGTTCGATTCGATGACCATGTCACAATTTTTGTTTAATGTCTGTGGGAAGGAGGGCTGTTATTATAATTGAGAAGATAACATTATTTTATCAAACTAGGGTTAATTGCTGTAAGTCGTATACATCTGTTGTGTAGTAGATGGAGAGCCATATACCTTCCCATTTAGAAAAGGTTGACTGAACTTCGATTGCCTTTTTTTCTGATATGCTTCGTAGACTCTCCACCTTAGCTACAGATAAGCGAGTTTTTCTTCATCATCTCGGTGATTCGTTGACTAAACTATCCTGGTCAAAGAATCCCAAAGCAATTGGTCTCGGGTTAGTGCGAGGCGGTGAACCCAGTCCAAGCACCTTCCAGGAGGAACCGCGCTTTATCAAGATCCTCCAGCAAGTATTAAGTCGTGAAATTACTGAAGATGAATATTTTGTTGGTCAAGCTCAGGCACTTCGACTATTTACGCAATCACAAGCCATGCAGAACCAAAGATCCCCTAGCGCCCGACCAGAACCAGCCGTGAAAGAGCAACAGACCTTCATGCAAGTGTACGATCTTCGCCAACCTCCTGTTTCTGGTCGCATTCCCTCAGTGGAGGATACCTTCGGCACTGTACGAGTCTCTCCGCATGGAACGATTGAATCTGGATCTTACGAACCTAACAGTTTTTATCGGGTTTACACTCTAGATGGTCCTCCACAATTGCCGGATTTTCTCTATGCTAAAGTCAAAGCTGCTTGCGAGTCAGAGTAATCTTCCTGTATATTACTTCTATGATTTATTTTCTATCTTCTTCTTTTCCTGGTTTATTCATGCCAAATCATTTGTATATCCTGTGATTTAAACCAGCTGCCAAACTGTGATCGCTGATCAGCCTCTCAGAAATCTTTCAATTAAACTGAAAGCATTTCTTCCTCTTTAAGTATATTTATCTCGGTAATTTTATTTCTAATAGTATATTTTCTACTCGTTTCTTTTTTCTATTGTTTTTCTCTTATAAATAGACAGCAAAAGAATTAATTCTCTTCTCGTATTTAACTTCGTTCATCTCGTTTGATATCATCCTCGAGGATGCTTAAGGGTTAGGGCTACTACTCTCTACTTACCTGTTGTGTCCTTAACATCCAGACTTGTATCAATCCTAATTCTACTCCAATATAATCATGGATTCAATAACCACAAGCCTGCTTCTGCAGGCTACAGCTGCAACTGTCTGCGCTCATTCTGCTCCAGGCGTAGAAGCTTCTGCTGTTTGGCATCCTGATGCCCTTAAAGCACTCACTGCAGCTGCTGCAGAATATCTAACAGAAATCACGACTCAGCTTCATCGTATTTCTCAGTCACAACGCCGCACACATTCTCCTTCTCTATCTGATGTTACATTATTATTCACTTTACGTGGGATATCACCCCGGGCCCTAGAACTTGAGCTCATTAGCATGGTCCCTGGTTATGTAGCTCCTGCGAACCTAGAGGAAAACCCAAACTTGGCTCGAGTCTCAGGTGTAACTAAAGAGGAACCGACTTTAGCTACTAAACTATTAGGCACTAAGATTGAACCCTCTAAAATTAGCGACTCTATTCCCTCATGGCTACCTCCCTTGCCTGCTCCACATACCTTTCGCTTTAGTCCTTTGCATGTTACCAAGCCCTCAGACCCTCGGCATATTAGAGAACAGCTGGTTGCTGAAGGTCGTGACGTAGAGCTGGCTCTACGATCTTTAACCGCCTCTGCTTCCAGTACTTTATCTGGTCATACAGACATTAAAGCTCTTGACGATGCCCTTCGTCCCTATGACTTATCTGTGGAAATGCAGGCTGATATCATTCGTCAAGAATTTCAATCTCAAGGATCCTCTCTAGATACGACGGCGAAAAATAGTGTTCAGTCATCAGACTCCAATGACCTTTTTAAACTATATTTGGATGAACCAGTGTCTCACAAAATTCATATTAAGTTGCCCCCGGAATCTAAAGCTGCACCTTCTAAAAAGGATATTCTGCGGTATGCTTTGCGTCAACGAGAACTGGATCGTGAATTTGATGCAAAAATCGGTCAATCTAATAATGAATCTAATAGTCTCTCAGTCGGAAAAGTCTTGACCAAATTTCCTCCGGGAAATTCAGCTCTCTCCAAGAAACTACTAGATTTCTACTATTTAGGAGCCCAACAGAGTATATCTTTAATAAGTGAGCACAATTCTACCTGAATAATACATTTATATTTTTCCTGGTGTCTCTTTCTTTTTTCTCATTTTATGCTACTTAGTTTAATGAATATTCATGGGAGTTTTGTTTTTACTAATGACTTGTTGATGTTTCCAATATATGATCTATTATCCATTATGTCTTTCTTATCTCAAAACTGAAAATCCACTTCTCCAGCATTCTGCTCTATAACCACATCCCAAGCTCTGTGCAGCTGCGTGTATAGTCCTTCAGCAACTGGCCAAGTCTTTCCTGCAATTCCCAGTAGATTAAGAGCAGAACCAGCCAGCCTCTGGCTATACTGCTTCTCCTGTAACATTGCTGTGTTTGTAGTTTTTCCAGCTTGTTCACTATACCACATAAATGCACGCATATGAATCAGGGCTGCTCGAGCCACGGTCTCCCATATTAGAGGGGATAACTTGGACAGCTCTGAGTGACCAACTTGCAAAACAGTGTTGATAGTATTAGTTGCTGCCATTATAGCTCTCATCATTGAGTCTATTTCTTTTTCGAGGTTATCCTCTACTGATGTTTCTGTACTGGGTCGGGCCAGCTCGAGTCTATTCTGAATATCCAGCATATTTGTAAGATGTGCCGTGCTATTGTTATGAGTCATTATCTCACGGTTTTCTGCCATTATCTCGACAAAATCTGGAATGATGCTGTAGTGAGGTAGCTGAGATTTAAGATCGTTAACGATAATCTCGGATTGGTTGACCAAGAGCCGAGTCAGTAGTACAGTTTCATTAACGGCACCATTTTCGTCAAATAGTCTTATCCCACTGTTATCAATTCGTGTGTTGATTCTTCGCAACCCCTGTTGAATCTCGTCAAACTTCTCTGCGTCTGAGTCATTTTTGGTTGGTGTGTAACTAGCCTGGTGACGCTGATTATATACATACTCGGCACATTCCTCGAATGCTATAGCAGCATCTGCTTTCAATGTCGCCTCGGTGGTACAAGTGATGCGTGCCTGGTTGAATGTGCTTACGGGTGCGTCGAAGAGAGATTCCCGCTGAATTGAAACATCTGGGCTTATTCTAAGAAAAGCGACATCCAGAGAAGCAATAGCATGACTGGGATTTATTCTCATTAAAGTATGGAGGTACCGTATCTCCCAAAATGTTCGAATAAGAGTTGTACGAAGAATCGCCGTCAAAGCTAGTGAACGATTCCCGTTGCTGTCTGTTATATTGGAAATCAAGGGGTGTTCGTTGACAGTGGGGAAATGTGAGGTATCTAGGAGATTCAACTGTGTTTCGGAAATAAGTCTTATTGCCTCCATAAGCATGGTATAAGCCGTTTCTTGTTTTCTGAGACCAAACAGTGTGCTGGCAGAAAATGCCAAAGCTTGAACATGTGTGATACTATAGCGCTCGTAATGTTCCAAGTAGGATGTGAATCCTAAGCAACTCTGAGCAATTACATCTGGCTGGAGGTGATGCTGAGTATAGGGATAACGGGAAATCTCCACTGTCGTCTTTAATATCCAAGAAAGTTGAGCAGTGGCAGATGGGCATGAAGCTTGGATAGCTTGGAAATATTCTGGGAAGTCTTTCATATCTGGTAATATATGGTGTGCTGAAGCCAAAACCTGGTAGATTTCAGGCACGATAAAGTCTATTTCTTGGTTTGCGTAGACTGATGACTCGTGATCAGGCGCTAGGACTGGTTTATTTTGCATATGATCCATTTGATTATAGGGTGAATAGTTTTCAGACACCCAATGTGACGAGGTGTAGTATGCTGAAGGTGTGTTTGAAAAGGGGGTGGTCTGGTTTGCAGAAATAAGGTCTTGGCTCTTTTCCGTTGTTTTCGATTTGTTGGAATTACGAGAAGAAGATGATAACTCGCTTTTTCTGAGCTCATCCATTGCCTTTTTGACTTCCTCGGCTGCTTTCAATCGCTTTTCACCTCTGAGACCCCGCACACTTTTGGTGAAAACGCAGGATTTATGATCCTTCATACACCGACCACAGGACGGAGTTTGTCCGTCGCAACGCTGATGAAGACCTCTGCAACGTAAACAAGCCACAGATACTTGAGTCTTTCGATTAGAATCGTCGCTTCCTGTAGATTTTTGTGATCCAGTCGATCCACTACGCGAAGTTTTGGCTGTAGATATGTCGACGTCTATTGAGCTAGTGGAAAACATGGCTGGCATAGAATGATGATCAATATTAGAATAGAATTCATAAAAAGGTTTCTCTTTAGGGTATGAATCAAACATATGTACTTTGTTAATCTCTTGTGATATTTGAGAAAGGATCGTCCTGGGGACCATCTCATATTTATCTACGGAAGAGCAATCTCAACACATCGAACTCTCAGAGTTTGTTTGTAAATAGGGTTTTCGTTACTGGATTATGCTTTTATTAATTAAGCTATAATACTTTTATTAATTAAGCATAGCGTTTATGACTGGCCCAATCTGCCAGTGCGGCACCATATGGCTCTCTAAGCTTAGTACTAAGGTTCTGAAGAATCTTCCATTAAGTATTTTAAGTTCCCGTCAGAACGAGAAGCCCTGTAGTAAAAGGGTCATAGGATACATTTTCAGAAACATTCCTGAATTATAGACGCTTCAAACTAAGCAGTTTTGCTGAAATTGAATTTGCTTAAATGACATATCTTGGCGCCAGAGCTAGAATATGAAAAGCCTTGTTATCTCGTGTGTTTTCAATTAAGCCAAAATCACGTAGCCAAGTATTCTTAAACTTTATCTGGAATTGAAAGCGAGAGGGTCTAGGGTAAGCTTACATTTCAAACTGTCTCTCCGATAGTATTGTACAGTGCATTTGAAATCTTCCTTTTTATTCTTTTTAACTCTCTTTTGCTTATTTTGGAAATATTAGTGTAAAATAATGCACTTAATAGATGAGAAACAATAAAAAGATTTCTATGCGTTCTTAATGCTTGCAAATGGTATATCTTCTTATTCGTTGTTCGGTGAGTTAGTTACACCGGGAGCTAGCCTCCTCCATTATCGTAGCGAACTCGTTACTTAGGCATGGGACAGATTTATGCTGTTGCCAAGATTTCTTTTATGCTGTGAGCCTATCATCAAGGGGATTCTGGATTTATCGTATTCTCGGTATAAACGCTGCCAGCTTTTTCATTCTGGTTGGCTACTGAACAATACTTAGTTTTCTTAATTATCTAAACGGATAGTGTGCTTGCTATATTTCTGTACTGGTGTGGATCCGATCGACTTACTCACCTTTCGCTAATCTACTGAATCGGCGCCGATCGAATAGACTTGGAGAGACAGTGACACTTACTGTAAGAAGATACCTCGGGTTTCCAAGAAATTCAAAACAATGATCTTGCTGTTCCTTGTTTCTTTCTTTCTTTTTTTTTTCTTTCCTTGGTTTGAAGTGTATATTTCATTATTCAAGAAATGAGGCTTCAAGTTTATATGAGGAAGTGATTTCGCACGTTTAGGCATACTATGCTCCTTTCCACTATTTAGGTTTGAGACGATTATGACAAGTCTTTTTATTTGGGTTTTCTGAGGTCTAAAACTCTAACCTCAAAGTCATGGCTGGCAGAGTCTGTCCGGTTCTCCGATATTGTGTCTTCCCCCTCAGTAGTATGCAGAATCGGGGGGATTTTTAGCCCGATTCAAACTTTATTCAATACTCCAGCGTCCGTTAAATGAAACTTTCTACATTATAAGGTTTTATGTGATCCACTATTTTCCAACTCAATTTTCTCATAAGGCTAATTTCTTTATTAACGATATAACCAATAGCGAGACTTTAACCCAGACTTCCTTGCTCCTTATTTAATTTCCTTATAGTTTACAAGATAGCTTTTGTCTTTCAGATGTCTGGCTGTATTTCAGTGAACTCATTTCTCGCCCCTACCCCTAGTTTACAGTATCATTCTGCCATTCCCGAATCATGGGCCACTTCTCTGTCATTTTTATGGAGACTTCTCGATGCCGGCTCATTAACTATGATTGCAGGAGGGCCAGCATCTGGCAAGACTTGGATTCAGTACATTCTAGTTGCTGCCGTCTTGTCTGATCCGGTTCCTCGCTTAGTAGTAGTAATTGATGCTGGCCTTCGTTCTTTCGATGTGGCCACTGTGTGGAGTTTAGTGGAGAAGACTAACTCAACGTCGGTCTCCAAACTATGTTATCATAGAGTAAAGCCTCATGAACTGGCTCAGTTCCTTGAAAATTTACCAGACCTTCTGGCTACCACTTACCCGGAGTTTTTATCAGTTCCACTGGTAACTATTCGAGGAATAACTCCTCTTTACTTGCTAGATAGCTCATCTGCTATGGGCCACAAGTTGACGACGGCTATTCTTCGGATCAAGCATATTCTACAGGCCGCTGTCTTCTGGTCAACATCTTCGATTTCTCCTAGACATGATCTTGCTTATTTTCCACTTCTAAATTCTTCCCTGTCATCTATACGTACTTGCAGACTGCCCGATTCTTCTATAGGCTTTACTGGCTATTCGGCTACTCTGCGCGTTGATAAGTCTACAGTCTATATTCAGTCTTGAATGCTATTCTGGTATATTGGTACAGGTTTGTTCTTCTTTATCAGTCGTATATATCCAATGGTGGCAATGTGTCCGTGTTATAGAACCAGTTTCCTCCCTCTTCTTCTCGGATCAACCACTCGGTAGGGAATAACACTAAATGACCCTGAATTTTATTCAAGAGCATTTCTGCAATATTCTTGTCCAATAACGGTTCAGTGGCTCCATTAAATGCAGCTCGGTGAGCCCCTGTGAGTCTTCGCCTTCGTCTTCTTGTAGGAGCAACATCGTCCTCTCTGTTGTTTTCTGTGGCACCTTCTGATGGCGACAATGCTTCATCGGAGACTTGTGTGCTTGGAGTATGAGAGCTTTCTTCTGTTCTTGTATAATTCATTTGCCAGCTCCCACTAATATTGGACTTCGTGGATTGCTTCTCGTTATTATTCGAGGTACTTTGTTGTCTTTTCTCTGATGATTCCCTGTTATTTTGTCCCGCGTATACCGGAGCATCAGCTACAGGTGTGGGGTTGTCGCCAGTATTACTGTCATCGGGTTCGGGAGTATTGCCTTCTTTACTTGAATCGGCTTGAGACTTCATGAACCTTTCAAGATAGGCCGAGTAGGATTGATATGATTTCCAGTCTGATACTTCATCATCTGGTTGGCATCGAAAAACCTTCCTGTATATCTGAGTGTTACGCTCAGCGATCATGCACCAAGTATCAATGAAAAACGCATCATCCAATGGATCTTGGAATTGGAATGGATCTAATGGGATATCTTCTTGGTCTAATAACCATTGCACTTCCGCATCATTGTGAACACCGATCGTAGTAGTCGGTACATCAGAACCATTCATCTTTTCCCGAAACATTATCCCATCAGTAGTATTCGTTTCTTTAAGGCTACTACCTTCAGCTCCTCTAGAAGTCGTTCCAGATAACCCATCTGTCGTAGTTATTGTATCACCTGGTATATGATATTTCTCAAATCCATTTGCGGCCTCCTCAAAAATATTTGATCTGCCTAGCTGACCGGTCCTTCGGTAGTAGTCAAGTTTGTCAAAGTCTAAGCCATGTCTTGAAAGTACTGACCGAATGCTGTGAAAACTGTTATCATTTATCTTATCCTTCTTAATACCTTCCTGGGCAATCTGAAAAAGCTCGTAAGACAACTCTGTCCATCTTCCGTCGTAGCTACCTCTCAAAGAGTCTACATACTCTTTGAAATTTTCAGCAATGTCTGCCCAAGACTGCATTCGATCAACTCCATGGCCTTCGACGTCCTCTTTGTGGCTACTGTTTCCCTGAATACGGGCATCAGCACTAATGTTCTTAGAGTCTCTTATTCCAATATTACCTTCACCAGCCTCATGATTGAAGGAGGGAAATTGACATAATGCTCTAATGACACTATCATGTAGGAACTCTGCTCCGATCTCGTTCTCGTCCGATAGAACACTGGCATTGGTGGCGGACCGCGAAAGAGAATGTTCGTCATCAACAGATTGCGAATGTACGCTTCTCCCAGTAGTTCTATGGTGGTGATCCACGGAATTGCTAATTACATTCGAGAGTCTAATATCAGCTTGTTGTATCGATTCCTTCAGTCTGGATAGATCGATCTCTCCTTCATTTGATTTAGTCAGTTCTGGGTCGTCTGAAGCGTTAGAGAGTCGTATGGACTCTAGAATCTCAATTATAGAATTAGTGTAATCCTCAACCTGAGAGGTCTTGACCTCAGAAGATCCAGCAACAATATCGATCTTATCCGATTTTTCTGGATGCTCCACGTGATTAACATCCTTTTGTTGAGTTTCTTCGTTCTCCCTAGCTTGGACTTCAGCATCTACTCGGTCTAAGTTGCTGATACTTTTGAGGATTTTAGTATTCACAGCCTCTAGTTCGTCGACATCGATACCCAAGTGTTCTCTCATTAGTCGAAGACGAAGATTATGAGCGAACCTACCAACTTGGTAGCTGCGCCCTGCCATAGTGGAGTCGAATTGGTCTTGATCACGAATTATCATTGCGACCTCAGAATCGCGGAAACCACGCATCGATCTTTCATTTATATTGGCAGAGCCAATGATAGCCACTCTGTCGTCGACGATAATGCATTTCGAATGTATATACAACTGCTCAGTAGTCAAATACCCAGAAGGTCCCAGTTTTCCCCATTTGCGCAGTGAGAAGAATTGGATATAATCTTCGGGACTAATTCCAACGGCTCTGAGACGCTGAAACATGCTGTATTTTCCTCTAGATATAGTCCTATATTGGCACTGCATGATTCTTCGTACACTTGCTCCATCGGGTTCGTCGACGTTGGCTTCGAATCCAGGCATAAGAGGAATTATCACTATTGCTCTCCAAAATTCACCGTTCCTGTGAGCTCTGATTATCCGTTCGACCAGGGCATCTCCGATCTTATTTTCAATCATAACACCTTCCACCTGGGTTGACGATATAAAAAATTGATTTTCGATATAAACAAAGTGCTCAGAAGTTTCAATCAGTTTGAGATAAGCTGTCTGAATGCTTGTTTCTGTATACTTAGATTGTAAGCCTAATGACCAGTTTCCAGCAGACCTAAGGGCCTGAACTTCGCAGGTCCCTTCAAGTCCAAGAGCTTTCAACTCGATTGCTGTAAAATCAGGCGGCGGTACAAGTAATGGGGCATACCTAGATGGTCGCTTTTGTCGTATCAAGTAATTCCAGCGTTGAACGAAATGCCGCGTCAAATCTCTGGCTGGCTGACCAGCTGCTCGCATATGTATGTCATGCCAGGGCATGCGAGGGACGACGTTCCTGTCATATAGATCATCGTATGGCCGATCCAAAGTATGGAAATCCTCAACTCGTGGATTGGAGTAATCCTTTCCAGGCCATAATGAAAGTCTATCTTCCGCATAGTTCCGAGTAATATCGGCATCTGATTGAAATCCTAGATCGTATGCATCGCAAAGTACATGTTGTGGCGTGTCCCACCTTCCGTAACATAAATCTATTCCACCCACAAAAACAATATTTGAATCGACAATAGTAATTTTTTCATGATGAGCCCAGAAATACGTATTCTGTAACCATTGATTTGGTGACCGAATCACGTGGATATTTTCATGTAAATCGAGAAGTGAGTGCTTCGTGTACAATGAGTCTATCGGGATTGTATTTCCCACATTTCGGTATATTATGACGAAAATCTTCACTCCTTGCTCTGCTTTTCTTTTCAAGATTCTGTCTAAGCGCCATCGCTGATTGCCATGAGGGGGGCGACGAAGATATAACTCCGGACTTAACCACCAATCGTGAATGTATATGCAGTCCTTTGCCATTTCTAATGCAGCACTGAGATCCCAGAAATAGTCTCTTCCATCGACGTAATATTGTGCAAGACATTTATGTCTCACTGGCGCAAAGCTTCCAAACCGGTTTTCGTTTGCCCATGGACTATTGCTCACCATTGTTGTGATACTTTTGACCCATGACTTGACTGCTCTTCCTGAGTTACTCAAGAGATCCAACTTACGCTCTTTATTGGTTAGTTGAAAAGAGTATTTAATTTTGCTTCGAGATACGACGACATCATCATCATCTGGAGTGTATGATTTGTGTACTTTAATCTGAAACGAGGAATCGAGAAGAAAAACGTCAAGAAGCGTCAGATCAGATGCATTAGCTACACAAGCAATGTATGAATGGCGTACAACGTACCATCTTATACCATGACGAGCGAACATCGCCCGAATATCCGATAGATTGTAGTGATTAACACGCCATCCAGAAGAGAACGCACTGGATTTGTTTATCAAGAAACCTTCTTTGCCATGATAAGAGCACTCTGCTGCCATACGAAGACTTAGGTGAGAGATTTCGAGAAAACGGCATATATAATTCGCCTCCGCAGAAAACATGAAGGTGCTGATAATACCTCTTAGGTAGTTGGTCATACTTTTCACTCTCATCTGAATAATTTCTGGGTCCTGCTCATTGAAGTGGCTGTGTCTTCTATGAAATTTTTGGTCAGGGGCAGATAAAATGTCCGTGTTTTCAACAGGCCATACATGAATTGCCTCATTGGCAGTGTTGTTATCGTGATCGATACCTTCTCCTGTTGAAGCAATTGCTTCCCCTCGGAGATAAGGAATATTAATACGCGGGAAATGAGGCATTCTTCTCCGCGGTGGTAGGTCAGATGACGCATTGAAATCTCTGAGACGAAGTCGAGAGTGTAGGCTAAGAAAGTCTCGGGCATCGCGCTCTATGGTCCATTCTGTTCGCGTTATACCAGATCCATACTCTAGGTATATGCGATATCTCTGGTACTTATGTACGTCTGGTAAAGCAGCAATTTTAAGATTCAATTGCTCAAATAAAATTGGGATACGTTTGACACCGTCTCTAGTTGCTTGAAATGAACTTGCGAGAATAATTGCTGCCGGTGTACCAGCTGAGAACTGAGAAATTAGCTGTACTGATTTCTGATATCTCTGAGTCTCCGCTCGTTTTCTGTATCGAAGAAACTTTTGAACGCTTTTTTTAATACCTTTCCATCTTTGGCTCGAGATGTCGGATTTGGAGAACATGCGAAGCCTCGGCGTAGGGGCTGTTGGAGAGGCTTGCGCCACATCGTTACGAGGATTCGCACTAAATCTCCGATTTCGGCTATCAGACCCCATTCCGTAGAACACTGCCGCCCAGTTGCGTACAGCCTTCTGATCATCATTCTTGTCGCTTATGCCGTTCTGTTCATCTATCGACGGCCGATTATTCTCAGGAATACCATTTTCATCAGTATCCGGGGCAGGAGAGGTAGGACGGATACCAGAGAAACGAGCAAACAGTGATGTTCGAAAAGTCGGTGAATGGGTAGAAGGGTTTGGTGATGGTACAGGCTTCCCATTCGTTTTTGGAGGCACCTCATGCTGTGAATTCACCGTCTTATCTGGCGGAATTGCTTCATCTTCAGGATATATAATATGGGTAGTTTGATCAATAGATTCTCTCTTTCCGTGACTTATATCGTTATTACTCATGTAGTCAGACATAATGATACGAGAAAGGTCTTCGTCGAATGCTACGACAGGCGTTTTAGCTGTTTATAAACCAGTGATTAATGAAGTAGCTATAAATGAGAAATAAAACCTAACGTACCGGAAATTTTGTATAAAAAAATCTAAGATCGCTTAATAGAATTAATGAATTCGGAATGGTAACACCGAACAATTAATCTATGCCAAACACAACCGAAGGGATCTACTACCTTATATAGACTACTTGATGCTCGGAGTTGCTTAAATCAAGTATGCAGAATAAAATTAACATTCAAGAAAATGTAGTAGTGGAAACTATTCCGCGTGGCCCAATGGCAAGGCGTTCGCCTACGATGGTGTCACAAGCGAAAGATTCCAGGTTCGACCCCTGGCGTGGAAGTTTCTACAAATTTTTTTGAACTTTTATCTATTTTTTTTTTTTTCTTATTAAATATAGAGAGGAAAAATTGCATTAGTCATCAAACTAACCCAAATATATTGGAGTAATTTTATTCGTAAGTGAACGAGCTATTGGTGACGAAATATTATTTACCTCATCGATGTAGTAGTTTTAGACTTTCCTGCCCTGTCAATCAGTCACTGGCATGCGATGAAGTCAGCAGTTTCAGTAGCATAGAATATGGACTGGTCGCTTATGCTATCACTGCCCTCTGTGATTGAAATGAATGCTTTCCTCGGAAGAATGTTTTATTATTGGTACTCCATATTTCCGGTCAGTAGATAATATGGTAATTAAATATATCCAGTTTCCCCCATGTCCCGGTGTGTAAAGACAAATTAGAGTTTTACCGGATAATTTCGTGGATATTAAAAAGACAGTATTTGCTCCACTACCATTTCTACTTCTCACCTATACAATGGCCTTCAGTGAGATAGACAGATTGGCGATAAACACAATTCGTGTTATGGCGGTATGTATTATTTGTATTTTCTCTGGGCTACAGTTTTGGGTTCTTTTTTACCATCCTTGTCCCCGTGGGGATTACCCCTCTTCTTTACCGGCCTCAGCAAGTGGCCCACCATGAACTTCATCCGTTTCTATTCAATGCTTGTATACTAACTCTAGGCTGATGCCACCAAAAACGCTAATTCTGGGCACCCGGGTGCTCCTATGGGATTGGCACCTTTGGCTCA
Organism: Tortispora starmeri; assembly: GCA_030574535.1. Lineage (NCBI taxonomy): Eukaryota > Fungi > Ascomycota > Trigonopsidomycetes > Trigonopsidales > Trigonopsidaceae > Tortispora > Tortispora starmeri. Next base: position 119,704 of record JAJMFD010000004.1, on the reverse strand, counting down.
TGTTCTGTTTCAGAAATTCATGCGCTTCAATCCCAAGGATCCAAAATGGCTTAACCGCGATCGCTTTGTTCTTTCCAATGGACATGCTTGTATGCTACAGTATGCTCTTTTGCATCTGTATGGCTACAATGTTTCTCTGGATGACCTGAAACAGTTTCGCCATATTCATTCTAAGACCCCTGGCCACCCTGAGGTTCTGGACACCGAAGGCATCGAAGTTACCACCGGTCCTTTGGGTCAAGGCGTCTCCAACGCTGTTGGCATTGCTATGGCTGCTAAACAGGCTGCTGCTACCTTTAATCGTCCTGGTTTTGAGTTATTCAATTCCTACACTTATACGATTTTTGGTGATGGATGTATGATGGAAGGTGTTGCTTCTGAGGCTTGCTCTCTTGCTGGTCATCTTCAGCTTGATAATCTAATCGCCTTTTATGATGATAACCATATAACTATTGATGGTGATATCAACTGTGCTTTCACTGAGGATGTCCTCAAACGCTTCGAGGCCTATGGCTGGCACACCATATGGGTGAAGGACGGCGATAACGATTTACAAGGTATTGCTGATGCCATTGAGGCTGCCAAGAAGGTGCAAGGTAAGCCAGTTGTCATAAAGGTTACTACCACCATTGGTTTTGGATCTTTGCTGGCTGGTTCTCATTCCGTTCATGGCGCTCCGTTGAAGGATGATGACATCAAGCAGCTGAAGAAAGCCTTTGGATTTGATCCTGAAAAGTCTTTCGACTACCCCTCCTCTGTTTATGATTATTATTCTGAACATGTGAAGGAGAATTTAGCTTACCAGGATGCGTGGTCCAAACTTTTGGAAGAGTATGCCACCAAGTACCCTGCCGAGGCTGCCGAACTGTCTCGCCGTCAGTCTGGCCGACTTCCCGAAGGATGGGAGAAACATCTTCCAACTTTCACTCCGGCAGATAAGCCTGTTGCTACTCGTAAACTTTCGGAGGGTGTTTTCCAAGCAATTTATGATGCTGTCCCTGAACTGATCGGTGGATCTGCTGATCTTACTGGCTCTAACTTGACTCGCTGGACTAGTGCCATTGATTACCAGGCCCCCAGCACTGGGCTTGGAGATTACTCCGGGCGCTATATTCGCTATGGCGTACGTGAGCATGGTATGGGTGCCATAATGAACGGTATTTCTGCGTTCGGTCTTCATATTCCTTATGGTGGAACCTTTTTGAACTTCGTGTCTTACGCTGCAGGAGCTGTGCGTTTGTCAGCTATTTCTCAGCACCATGTGATCTGGGTTGCTACTCATGACTCTATTGGTCTTGGTGAGGATGGGCCCACCCATCAGCCAATTGAAACTTTGGCCCATTTCCGTGCTCTTCCTAATACCATGGTTTGGCGCCCTGCTGATGGAAACGAAGTCTCTGCTGCTTACTATGTAGCTCTTACAAAGAAATTGCCATCAATCATTGCTCTATCACGTCAAAACCTTCCTCAGTTGGAAGGATCTTCCATTGAGAAGGCCGCCAAAGGTGGGTACGTTTTGGTTGACACGCCTAACCCAGACATCACCCTGGTTGCTACAGGCTCTGAAGTCAGTTTGGCGGTCGATTCATTGCCTTTGTTGGAGAAGGAAGGCATTAAAGCTCGTGTTGTATCTCTTCCGGATTGGTATACTTTTAACCAGCAGTCTGAGGAGTATAGATTGAGCGTACTTCCTGATGGTGCTCCAGTTTTGGCTATTGAGGTGTTGTGTTCTTCTGGATGGCAGGCTTACTCTCATGAGCAGTTTTGTTTAGACCGATTTGGTGCCTCTGGTGCCTTCAAGGATGTCTACAAGGCTTTTGACTTTGTTCCTGAAGGAGTCCTCAAGCGTGCAGTGGCTACAGTGAATTTCTGGAAGGATGTTTCTCCTATTAGATCACCTATCCGCCGAGCCTTCCTCAGTGTGGAGTAGAGTAGAAGGTGTTTATGTTACACCTTGTTAGTTTATACCTATATATATATATATATATATTATTTAAAAAAAGATTTAAATAAAAAGAATATATCAAATTAACTATGAGTAGTAATTAAGGTTGGTCCCGATGTTCAGTATTTTCAGTGGCTGATACGAGATCTGCTTAGTGTTTAGTAAGATGGGAATAAATCTTGAAATTCCCCAAAATCATAGAAATAGGAACTATTGAATAACACCACTGAACTACAGTGTAGATCCTCATATAACTTGTAATCATAAGGACGTGATCACACCAAATAAATGCAGATTAGACATCTTTAGATACCTCCATAATATTCCAGGATCGAAAAAAGGTAGATAGATTCAGGGAGAAAGGGAGATAGGTACAATGGAAGATCACTTTGCGATGACTATCTCACTAATTAATTAAGACGACCATCCTCGACCAGTAATTCTTTTTAATATATGATGCAAGCAAACCACATACTTAGATATACTGGATTAGAAGGCTTTATTTAGCGGTTATAGAAGGGCCCTTTTCTGCTTCAGAAGAAGGATATCCTAATCGCTCCCATTTTCAACTTTCTTTTATACTATCTTTTTATATCAGACACTAGAATCCAGAGATGAGTGAACCAGATGTCAGTAGCTTGAAACTCGAAGAAGTAGCTGTCCATGACCAGGTTATTACTCCATGGGAGGTTGAAGGAGCTGTTATAGACGGGAAGCAACAGGAAATCGACTATGACCGTCTTATTCAGAGTTTTGGTACGAAGAAGATCACCGAGGATACACTAGCTCGATTTACTCAAGTGACTGGCCATGAACCACATGTATTTCTACGACGAGGAGTATTTTTTTCTGAAAGAGATTTAAACGTGATATTAGACCGCTATGAACAGGGCAAACCCTTTTTCCTGTACACTGGTAGAGGCCCATCTAGCGATAGCATGCACTTAGGTCATATGACTCCATTTATTTTCACCAAATGGCTGCAAGATGTGTTTGACGTACCCTTGATCATCGAAATGACCGACGACGAAAAATTTTTATTCAAACAAAACCTGAAGATTGAGGATGTGCGTCGGTTTACCGAACAGAATGCCAAGGACATTATTGCCTGCGGGTTTGATGTGAAAAAGACATTCATATTTTCTGATTTACAGTACATGGGGGGAGAATTTTACGCTAATGTTGTTCGCGTATCCAGACAGATCACTACCACTACATCTAAGGCCATTTTCGGATTCACCGATTCTGATAACATCGGTAAGTTACATTTTGCGTCGATTCAGATAGCAACTGCGTTTTCGAGCTCGTTCCCTCATATTTTCGGTGGTCGCACAGATATCCCCTGCTTGATTCCATGTGCGATTGATCAAGATCCTTATTTCCGTCTCAGTAGAGACGTCGCATTCAAATTACGCTACCCCAAACCATCTCTGATTCATGCAAGATTCTTTCCCGCTTTACAAGGCTCACAAAGTAAAATGTCAGCATCTGTAGATACTTCTGCTATTTTTATGACTGACACCCCTAAACAAGTTGACAAAAAGATTAAGAAGTACGCATTTTCTGGAGGTCGAGTGACCGTGGAAGAGCACAGAGAACTGGGGGGCAACCCGGACATAGATGTGGCATACCAGTACCTGTGGTTTTTCTTGGATGACGATGAGAAGGTTAAGCAGATATACGACGACTACAAATCCGGTAAGATGCTCAGCGGAGAGCTGAAGATGGAATGCTCAAAGGTGCTTCAGAAGTTTGTTTCCGAGTTCCAAACCCGGAGAGCAGGTGTCACCGATGAAATAGTGAAGGAGTTTATGACGCCACGAAAACTAGAATGGGGAACCACTGAACGGCTTGTTCCTGTGAAGGTTGCCGAGAAACCTGCGAAGAAATGATACCAAGTAGATTGCGTCATTTTACGAAGTGAAATACCCCAGCAATATGCATGACGGGGAAGTGTTAATACTGATCATAATCCAAAATATATTATTAATACTTTTTAAAAATTATTATAGGCAACTATCTCTTAAATTGTCCTGGGAATTACCACTATATATCAGAAGATGCAAAGGAGACCTACGGAGTTTAAATACGCCGGATGAAGTAGTTCCCAAAAGAGGCAACTCCTCTCTGACTTGTCCAATAGGAGAGACGGATTTGCAAGGTTTTCGATCTTAGTCGAGCGACTTCCCTCGAATTATCCTCGTTATAAATCGACCATCTTCCACTTTCATTTCCACTTTCTTTGTCATCGTACCTCCGAATCTTTCTCGACACACTCTCCGAGCAGCATAGTTGTATATAAAGATTATTATTTTGCCGTAAAGTACGATTTTACGACGAGCATTATTTGCATTATATCTAGTTACTCAATCTTGCATTTCACTTTATTTTTGATCATCGGCCGATTTATCATCCCGCCGCCTCAACTTTCAGTCTGTTTAGTATGGTTAAATTTTATTCAAGCACATACTCTTACGATCATGACTTTGCCACTGTCTCTTTAGCCTTCTTCATGAGGTACCCCAATCCTTTCTCGACTCATGTAGTTGCCACAGACACTGTTTCTCGGTACATCGATGAGGCTGGCCTCATGCACACTAGACGACTCATTGTCAAACGGGGACGACTGCCTAAATGGGCGTTTACTTTTCTCGGTAGAATATCAGAGTCTTATATACTCGAAGATAGTGTCGTTGACTTAAAGGGCCAGCGTCTTCAGTCATGGTGTCGTAATATGGACCATACCAAGGTCATGCGGGTTGATGAAAAGGTTACCTACCAAGGCCAGGGTGCAACTACTACGGCCAAAACCGAAGTGCAAATATCTTCACAGTTCTCTATGATCAGAGAGCGGATCGAAGCTTTTGGCCAGAAGCGTTTTCCTGAGAACATGTTCCGCTCTCGTCAAGGCATGACTTATATTCTTGAACGACTTCGAGAGAAGGGTACGCTATTTTCTCGCTCTCTTCAAAGCGTGTGAATTACGGACCATTACACATGCAAATGGAATGCAACGAACTTAATGATTTTTACTCCTTCCAAAAAGAAAAATTTACCATGACCAAATTAACTTCACACTTTCCTTTCCTCTTCCTCTTTTTTTTTCTTCTCGTCTATAACAAATTCGGGCCCCAGCTTCACTGTGGTAATTAGTCATTCTACTAACTGAAATGTACATGTTTTTATTTTATTTTATAAATGATCAATGAAATGGACATACTTTCTGACTGTATTCTTGAATTTGTGTTCACAGGCTTGTAATCATCATCTCTTCCTTAGTTTAATATTGTACCGATCTCATAGCTTTTCCCTCCTCAAAAATGTCACCTACGCCATTCACCAGCCTTCGATACGACCCTTCATGGGGAAATACGATTGAGGATAGGATATTTCTTTTTAAATATCATGTAGAACGATTAGAAACTGCCTCTAAGTTCTTTTTTGGCCAGGCAGGCCGGATAGAAGAACTTCTGATTAGTGCTTTTAAGAATCAATCGTTCAACCCCGATCTATGCTATCGAGTACGAGCCGAATTGATCTCAGCAAACCAAATAAATCTCACACTTGGTTCTTTAGAATCCAAATCAGAAGAAGATCTACTAAAAGCTGGCATGCACCCGCCGCCCCAATTAGTAGATCCCCAATTTTATGTTTACATTGATCCAGAACCAACTACTCTAAATTATACGGAAGATATGCGGCTATACAAGACTAGCAATCGAGACCATTATAACTGTTCTAGAGAAAGAGTCGGAATTGGCTCGCCCACAGAACCTAAAGATGTTATCATACATACGGCGACTGGAAAGATATTAGAATCTTCGATATGTAATGTAGCCTTCTGGCGTAAGGGACGATGGGTGACTCCACGATGTCTAACATCTACTGAAATACCAGAACTTCTACTTGGCGGCACATGCCGTAGATATCTACTCGAAAAAAACTACATTTCAGAGGAATCAGAGGAATCAGGACTCCTGTATATTCATGACGTAACTGACGGTGAAGTGATTATACTCTTCAACGCAGTCAGAGGTGTATTTCACGGAACTATTACATTCTCATGAAAAAGCCAAAAAAGTAGTAAATAGAAAACTAAAAAACGAAACCACTATACCTGAGGTATCGCCGACCCATCGCCACGAGGATCGCTCCCTCCACTATATCGCACACTTATATCATTATCGGCTCTAATGATCTGCCCTCGCCCAAACATCGCTCGCTCATAACCGCATACGACACGTACATCGTGTCCCAAAGCTCGCAGACCTTCTTGAACAGAACTATGTATACCTTCTTCCAAATATACTACTGTATGAGTTACCCCATTCTTCTCCTCCATAGGGGCAATACATACGCGAGGAGCATCCAAAGCTTGTTGAGGATTCATACCAAATTTTGCCATATTCAATAAAACTTGAACGTGCCCTTGCGGCTGCATAAATGCACCCATGACACCATAACTCGCCCATAGTTTATCTCCACAAGTAACCATGGCGGGAATGATAGTATGGTAGGGCCGTTTATTAGGAGCCAACACATTTACTGATTCTGGTCGTAAGCTGAAGTTAGCCCCCCGGTTATGCATGACGAAACCAAGCCCCTCAGGGATAACACCAGAGCCAAAAACTCCGTAAACTGAGTTGATGAAACTGCAAGCGTTACCATTTCGATCCGTGGCTGTTAAGTAGACAGTATCTGAATCATACATCAAAGGATCTCCATGCGTATATGTATTGGTAGCTTTCAATGGGTCAAATAACTCAGCTCTTTCATTAAGGTATTTGTCATTAAGCAACGAGGAGGCAGAAACTTTAGCATGTGCTGCATCGGATATGTGTTCTTCAGCATCCTTAAATGCTAACTTCAATACCTCAATCACTGCATGCAAATACGGCACAGAATTATGCACTAGCTCAGCACCGAGCTTCCCAGATACGTCTAACCGCTCAAAAACACCAAGTGCCTGTAAAGCAACAAGTCCTTGACCATTTGGAGGAATCTCCCATACTCTCAAGCCACTATAGTCTAGAGAAATAGGCTCCACGAATTCAGAAGTATGAGACTTGAGATCATCTAAAGTCATGGTCGAGCCTAAGTTTTTAAGAGTTGCGACAATTATTTGAGCAATTTCACCTTCGTAGAATCCTGGTTTCCCTCTAGTTGCAATGATCTCCAGCGAAGCAGCCAACTCCGGGTTACGATAAAACTCTCCGGGTACGGGAGAAGAACCATCTGGCTTCAAGAGAGGCATAGAACTAGTGGGCCATTGCTCAAGAACATCGGTACCGGATTTCCAGAGATCTGCAGTTATATCACCCACAAGCCACCCATGTCGGGCAATGTCTATGGCTGGCGCAAGGATCTGTTGAAGTGTTACGTTTCCAGATCCCCATTTTTCAATAGCATCGACCCAACCAGCGACAGCACCAGGAACAGTAATTGCATGAATCGACGTCTTGGGCAACGTAGAACAACCTGGAGGTAGATCCAAATCTTCAAGAAACAACCCTTTCGGACTTCGCCCCGACCCATTGAGGCCTTGGACAGATTGGGTCCGAGAATCATAATACAATGCAAACATATCGCCACCTATTCCAGTCATATGAGGTTCAAGGACAGATAAAACTGCGGCAGCAGCCACACAAGCGTCTACACAGTTGCCGCCGCATTCCATTATCTTAACCCCAGCAGACGATGCTTGGGCCTGGCTGGAGCATACCATGCCTTTGGTAGAGTGCACTACGGAGCGCCGAGATGGAAATCCTAGATGTTAATCTAAATATTCATATGCAGCTCACTGAAGCACCACTTACCATTAAATCCTAGATCCATGGATAAATGATGGGAAAGAGGGGTATGGCCAAATTGGTATTACTCGAACTCTAACTTACCCCGAAGGGAAGCTAAACTTTAGACTCAGATTTCCAAAGACTTATAGACTTTATATAGTACAAAGTATAGGTTGATGTTGAAGGTCCAGAGACCATTACTAAAGTATTGTAAAAACCGGATATGGCATCACTATAGATTATTATCTTCATCAGTTCCGATTTCCCCTTACCTTAACTCTCATGTACCACCTTTAAATTCTGTTCTATGGCAGAAAGCTCTCGAGCTTGAAGAGGAATCCAAAGGTTTACAGAAAAGCCTAGAGAAATCCTTTGATCCAGCGAAAAGCAAGAAGTTCGGAAAGATACAACAACAACTAGAAACAGTGAAATCTTATGAAACCCTAGTCAATTCCGTAAACGATCTTCAGTCCATGTTATCTGATCCTGCCCTGAAAAGTGACGCAGAAGCAGAACTGGAGTCGGCAATACAATCTGCAGAATATCTTACCCAGAAAATATACAAAAATTTAGTTCCAGAATATCCTAATGCCGAAAAACACTGTATCATGGAGATTCGACCCGGAGTTGGCGGAGACGAAGCTAGTTTGTTTGCTAGTGAGCTCATGGACATGTATTGTCGCTACATTCGAGACAAAGGCTGGAAACACCAAATACTTGCACGAAACTATAACGATCAACAAGGACTAATTGAAGGAATAATATTAGTCGAGGAAAATGGGGCTTACGATCACCTGCGACTGGAAGCTGGCGTACACCGGGTCCAGAGAGTGCCTGCTACCGAAGCCAAAAACCGCATACACACATCAACTGCAGCAATAATTGTTCTACCACATGAATCAAAATCTGAAGAAGACATAGAAGACCTTCAAAAGCAATTTGGTCCTGGTGAGATTCGCATCGATGTTACTAGGGCCAGCGGTGCAGGTGGGCAGCATGTGAACAAAACAGAATCCGCAGTCCGCATTGTACATATTCCCACTGGAATCACCGTATTTATTCAGGAGTCACGCTCGCAACACAGAAATAAGGCCAGAGCATTAATGCTTCTTACCAGCAGGCTTGAAGAGCGTCGCCGACAGGAAGAAGAAGCTAGTGAAAGAAAAGCCCGCCTAAGTCAGGTAGGTAGCGCAGACCGTAGTGAGAAGGTTAGGACGTTCAATTTCCCTACCGACAGAATTACAGATCATCGTTCGGGGACTACTATTACCGGAATCGAAGAGTACATGACTGGAAAATCTCTTGATAAACTAATGGCACCGCTGCAACAATGGGATGCCGAGCAAAGGTTTAGGCTGCTGTTACAAAACCCTACTTCTTCGTAATCCTGATTGATATACGGTTTTTATGTTATTATGATATTCAATTAGAAAACTCAATGCTAATATTCCAGTTATATTTTCACTTAGACGCATTTCCGAGTGTTGATAGCTCAGAAATGAATTCATGAGGGCTTACAATAGCAGTACTTCCATATACCACCCGACGCTGGGGAGTTTTATTTGATGCCCATTCTTGTAAATTTCCATACTCCACATAGTTTCCACCACCCACAACAAAGACAATAGCTTCATCAAAGGGCTGGCGCTTAGGTGGGCGATTGGAAGATCCTCTTGAAATCTTTGGATCAAAATACAGGTAGTCGTCAGTGGCAGAAGCATCTGAACTTGATGAAGGGTCCATGATAGAGTCAGTAATTTTAGTAACTGTTAAGTCCTTACTCGCAGGAAGAAGATTCTTTATGCCTGAGACAACATTACTGAGTCGCCCCGACAATCCGCTGTCCTTCACAAATGTACTAATGTTGCGGAATATATCGTTAGACTGAGGTTGAGTGGTAGGCTGTGAGGTCATCATTGTCATACGAGTGATCTCACGAACTCGTTTGATATAATCCAAGGCCCGTAGATCACAACCTTGATTGGTTAGAGCAGCCTCATAGTCCTTCAAATCAGTAGCGCTAATCTCAGTATCTGAAAGAAGATAGTAAATAAGGAAAACCCGCAACTTATCTTCGCTATTAATTCGTGAAGTATCATTAATCAAGTCCAGCATGGTTTGTTTCGTTTGTTTGAACATATTTTCCTCAATCTGGAAATAATCATCCAGTTTTCGACTTTTGATGTCCTCAATCAGAGCAGTAGCAATTGACATGTGCATATCCAATACTTGTTTCCGGGCTGCCATTTCAGGTAAGGCTGTCATAGCCGCCTTCAGTCTTTCAGCATCGTTATTTAGATCAAGATCAGCAAGATTATCGATGGAGTTAACCCCAGATTTGGTAACCTTTTCAGCTTCCTTCGAGTAGCGAGTGATTTCTTGATCAAGGTTTTCGGCCATCTGAGGAAAGGGAAGCAACGAGTTTTCTGCCCAAAAGAAGTCGTCTACATCAATATCAAATTTCTTAGCTGGAGACGAACTTGATGCCGGAACAGATACTCGATTGAGCTTTATGCCTAAGGTGTCATGAATGAGGCCTTGATAAGTCCAGGGATGAGATAACATAGGGGTAAGATCTATATTCCGATCCAAAATAATCAAGACAGGACGTGGAGCCGAGGGAGCATAAGGGGAGTCAGGATTTGAGGCTGAAGACCCGCCAGACACAAACTCAACCAAGGGATTATGGTCACTACCATCTAAGGAACCACTACGAGCATTGATAACGGTATCTCGTAGTCGCTGGTCTAGTTTGCGACCCACCATTTCAGCAGCCTGTCCTTTAGGACATCGAATAATGGGAACAGCACCCATAGTGACCACTACACTGAACAACCCGTTCACTATGTCGTCCAGTGTTTGCTCTATAACATCATCAGTAACCTTAGGATCGGCTATAGTGGAATACACCCGAGGGAGAGCCAGACTATAGAGATTAGGTTCTGTGACAATGAAGTTGAGATACTGATCATAGACCTGGGATATCTTATTGGATGTAGCGACGGTCATTGTTGCAAACTCTTCGAGAAGACTGCGAGGAATAGAGTAGAGGAAATTGAGATAGATTGACTCATAGAGGTCATTTTTAAGATCCTGAGCGATCCGGCGGAGATTTTCTATAGTAGGTGCAATCAAATAGATAGCAGGCACGTCGGGTATAGCCGCTCTATCGGAATCAAGACGGATGTGTAGGGTGATGCCACTTTGGTAGAGGTCGTTAACCCGTTTCACCGGAGCCAGAACCTCCTGACCTAGTTTATCAAAGACAAGAACTTTCCAAATAGTCTCATCTTCAGGAATTGGGGTAATCTTTTTTAAAGCTTTATCCTCACTGGCACTGGCAGAGGTATAATTGGTCGGTAAGGGATGATTGAGGTTCAAAATTCGCTCGAGAGCAGCTAGAGAATGTTAGTTTTGCGATTATTAATTGGTTTTGCTAGACACCACATACCTATTTGTTTATCTCTAAGAGTCTTCAAGCCGCCCATTCTGAGCAGTGAGTGACTCTGGACCTTTAACAAGCAATGAGTACCACCAAGTAGAAATGGCTAGCTAAGTTGGTCGGTTCCTCGAGGTTGGGAGTAGGCCCAAAATGAAGTGTAGCGTGTGCACCAAAGAAACACTACGAAATGGGGCGGCGTATATTTTAACTGAAGATAAGGGTGAAGTAAGGCCTCAGAACTCTTTTTTTTTCTTTTTTGAGAAGTAGCAGCAAAATTTTAAGGAGTAGCACTATTTCCTAGAACCGGTTATAAATCGGCATAATATGTTCTCATCTTCTTATACAAGACACTACCATATCGTAAATTGAACTTTATTTCGGTCTTGGTGTTTATAGTGATATCTAATAAATAGCTTACAAGTCAAGGCGCTATGGCCGAGCGGTTAAGGCGAGAGATTAGAAATCTCTTTCCCTCTGGGAGCGCAGGTTCGAGTCCTGCTGGCGTCGCCATTTCTTTTTTCCTTTTCTTTTTTTTCTTCTTTATTTTCATTATGTAATAAACGAATTTCCTACCCTCATAAAAGTCACTAAGCAAATTTAAGTACAAATTAAATACATGATTCAATGAACCCATGTTTGCAGGCCAAGTTGTTCATTGCAGGCAGGATCAACAACTAACTACCTTCTTATTATTCTACTGCTACAATCGCGAAAACCTTACTACCTTAATAAGCTGATACGGCTGCTACATCTCAAATAGATTACAATTGAACACGTGAAGAACCTTCTCAATTTAATAGTAACGAAAGAGGTTTAGTAAACCAAAAGCTTGTGTTGCAACTTGCTGAAATTAAAGGTTCCGATTGAGTTTCTTATCTTTTGAATTATTTGTGTCACCGAATAATATGTGTCACCGAAAAACATGCCTCAAAGCTTGTACCAATTGCTTTCAAGTACGCCCCCAGAGATTCTTACCAGGATCTATGGAGAAATGCCGATCATGGACTTAAAGGCGTTCATGAGAAGTATGCCGGAGCTGGTACCCCGTTCAGAACAGTTTTACAAGCATGTATGTCTTCGCCATGACCCGGCTATCTCGAAAGAGCAAGTATCATGGGAGGATGTTTACGAAATACAAGTAACTGTAATATGTGCTAACATGAGATTCCACCAAAATGAATGCTCACTATGCACACTTGGTTCAGACAAACCGAAAATGATTTTGTCACATAAGAAAATGCCTTCTCATTTTCAGCTAGATTTCATGTTTCACTCTGCTATGCACAGAGAGGACTCTACAACTAGTCATCATGTTCTTCTTAAAGTACCAGATCCCACCAGTGGATCGCGCTTCACCCGGGACCTTCAATTCAATTTAGTTAACCGCACAGCCTCTATTCTAAATTGTCACTTGTCCAATTCTTTGGCAGTCTGCTATCCCACCGTCACCGATGATGTTCGTTTGTCAGAGAACCGTTGCTTGATCGGGACTACTAACCATGGTGCTGATCCCAGAACAGTTAGATATCTATTCTCCTTAGACGAGAAAAACGAACTTCGATTACATGATGCTGTAGAAGTTTACAAGCTGTTTTGCTCTGATTACCATCTCACAAATGTCCTGCATATGTGCCAGACGAGCTATCCTTATCCATTTACTCTACATCCATCATCTGGTAATGTAGTTGAGGTCTCAACTTCTGGTGAATACACTTTTTTCATAGTTTGTGCTCCTAATGGTACTGCTCAACTGGTTTCCTGTAAACACGAAGGCGACAGGCGTCCACGTATTTTGAATAAAGTGAACATCAAAGGAAAGCATGAAGACGTTAATATTCGGGACTTGGGTTATCCGATAATTCAGTATCACAAAAATGAGACTATCTGCATATGGGCACCCTCGAGGGATGACAAGCAAGTCGTCCTACGAAGATATCACGCTACTCTAGGTGGAACCGGTGAAGCGATTCTTGACCTGAAGCTAGATCCACACGATTCCACTATCATCAAATCACATAATTTTTTTGGATTGAACCATATAAACTACTCTGATTATTGCGACTTCCCCACTTTCGAAGTTCATGCTGCCTGTGACCTATATACTGCCAGGATCTTGCAATTCGATAGCCGAGACGAGTTATCAAAATTAATCCAACTCTCAATATATAGCTGGATACCTCGCTACTATAAGCCCGTTCATACGTCCATTTTGGTTCTGGATTTGAAGAGATGGATCGAACAGAAATCATATTACATTGGCAAAACACCCAAAGATATTATTGAACTGGAAAAGTACGCAAGCATTGCCATATCACCTTGTATGAGGTATATTATTTTAAACTGGGGTTCATTCGGCTATATGAAATTCGATATACTAGATTTGAATGTCGAATGTGCCCATCTGGATCCTTCAGATTTTTACACAAAGGATGTCACTTCTGGGGAAGATGGCATCTACAAGCAAACTTCACCTGTTATCTTGCTAAATAGAAACTCCGATGAAGTGTTTGCCATTGATGTCTCTGCTCAATATGAACTTGCAAAGTTGGCTGTAAAATCAGGAGAACCAGTGAGAGCTTTCCAGTAGCATTTCATTTTATATATGCACATTCAGTACTCCTCAGAGATAGCACACTAAGGTGCAAGTTTCATCTTTAAACCCCAGTTATCCTGAAATGTTTTTCTTTGTGCTAACCATCTTAGAATCAAGACAATTATAGCCAGCCCAGTACATGCGCCAATAATTTGAAATTTTGAAAATGTTTCTGGAAGCATATCAAATGTTTGAGAAGGTGCTATCCTGGTATAAAATAAGTCACAACCATATGATATAACATGGGACGTTGATTCCAAAAATGTAGGATACGAATGGACATGCTCCATAAGAAACAAATTTCTACGATGAGAAATAACCCAGCCAGGTCGATCAGGTATGATAGGTTCATATGGCGTCAGACCTTCTTGTTTTTGGGTAGAGTTTAATGGCGATTTCTTGGAAGTTTTTTTAGAATCACTCAATAGGCCTGAGGAGAGTATCACAGGATTTCTCGCATTGAGAATTTTCTTTGGTATAGCCAATAGTCTACCATCTTCTGTCATGATGAGAACATTCCGAGAGGAGATGCCTTGTCCAGTTCTGGTGAATGATAGTGCTCTAACTTTATAAGGTAGAATATAAGTAGCAGATATGACGGCTGGTTTCAAGTCATATCTTAGGCTGTTGCTGCGAGATTGGCGTGTAAGACGCTGATTAGGCACCAAAGATTCATATAGATCAAAGACAACTACCTGCGTGCCTTTGATACTGTCAGACCAGTATGTAAGTATTATATAGTACTCACCATATGCAAGGTTTATGCTAGATAAATCCAGATGGGCAGTATCACTAACGTCGAAAGTATAAGAGAGAAGAGTTCGTCCAGCTAGATCATCAATCAAGGTAAAGAGTAAATTGCCAGACAATGGATTGAAAGACAGAGTAGCCAGAGTATTAGGGTACAAGTATTTAAAAAGGACTTTTCGATCTCCTAAAACAATTCCTGATGAGGCCGATACTTCTTGTGGATGTTTCGAAGAAGTAACCAAAAATTCATAGCCATCTGGAAGGGTATAGGTCCACGTATTCGTGACAAGGCCAGTGGTAGAGTTCAGAGACTTTCCTTTAATATGAGTAGATGAAACTTTGTAAGAGAAAATAGGACGGGAGGAAATAATATCGCCCTCAATTATTTCAAATTCATCCTGGGCAGAAAGGGCCATGAGTGATGCATTTTTACAATCATGTATGACCAAATCAATATCCTTGATACGGCCTAACGATTCTTTTAGAACACAAGCGCCTGAAAATATTTCGTAAACCATATGGAATTGGTCTACAAATAGATGAAGTTCATTATTCTGTACGAACGGTCCTCTGACACTAGAAGATGGTGTGAAATAGTCTATGGGACGGATCCAGAGAATCTTCCCACGATCAGCAGCATCCAATCTCACTAGAGTGCCATGACGAGTCAAGACAATTACAGAAGAGTTGAATTTCACGGTAGGTGATTCCGAAGTGACATGAAAGAAGGACTTGCCGTATTCTAAAATCGACGCGGGACTAGAAAGCGCTAGATAGAGTGAGGCAGCCCGACTCTTAAACCGATTAATCCTGTCTTGCCAAAATTCAAGACCAATACCTGTGATAGCGGATGATTCTTTAAGAGGTGGATGCTGATCAACCAGCACGGTGTTTAGTGGGAATGC
Source organism: Tortispora starmeri (assembly GCA_030574535.1). Lineage (NCBI taxonomy): Eukaryota > Fungi > Ascomycota > Trigonopsidomycetes > Trigonopsidales > Trigonopsidaceae > Tortispora > Tortispora starmeri. Next base: position 104,277 of record JAJMFD010000004.1, on the reverse strand, counting down.
TAAGGCTTCGTGACGAACCCATTCCAGGCCAGATAGGGAAAGAGCATACATAGAACCATTGGGGTAAATTCCAAGATAGATATTCGAGCTGAAAGCTACAACATCAGGGGAAACAGAAGATGATTCAGAAGTGAATGGAGAACTGCTTGGATCTACCGTCCAAGGTTTTTGTCGAGCTGGAGTAACATCAGTCAAGGGGGATAATTCAATGCCAGACCAGTCAAACACAGATCGACCATGTTTAGTTGTGACTAGAATTGATGATTCATCTGAACAGATAGACTGGGCCCCATTGACCTTGTTGGAATTTATAAGGTTACCATCTAGTAAGTTCCATATGTACAAGCCAGAATCATGAATTGAGGCTACAGCATCTTGTCCTGCAGTGAGCCCTATAGCTCCAGGAAGATGATGTCTCCAGAGAAGCTCACCGTCAGTAATATTAATGGCCGCAATGACATCCTGGTAAGAGTTACCTATCAAAATCGAGCTGGATTGTGTGGTTGGTACTATATCGATTGCGGATAACATGAATCGACCAACTAGGTCATAATGCCAATCTATTTTGAAAGCATGATTTTCAGATATAGCCAGAACGTAGCCAAGAAAAATCAACAGTACTAGTTCTACCTGGAATAGCATGATACTGTACGAATCTAGGAGTTTGTTTACTAACAGAGAACTCCAGTAAATATAATTACTCCAGAAGAGAAGGAAGCTACAAATTAGCAAGATAACGAACTGACTTATCACAGTAATTAAGATATCGAAAAACACAAGCAAAAAACTACATGAAAGCCAAAAAGACTAATAGAAAATAGATAACAAGAAGTACAAAAATACATTTTATAATTCTACTAATTTAACCAAAAACCAGATAGCATTAAAAGTTCATAAAAATTACTGATTATGGGTTCACGTTGAAGATCGCGAAGCACCGAGCTGCGGAGACGTAGAGGTTGCTGAACTATCCGAGGACTCAATAGACTTAGTTGAAATAGTGTTAGTCTTAGAGTCAGGAACTTCTGATACAGGGATATACAGGGATCTGTATGTCTCCTTTGCAGCAGAGTCCCAGGGATTAGTCCACTCTAACATATCTTCTGCGTCTCGAATTTCTGCATCGACCTTTTTCATGGCCTGCTCTGCAGAGGTATTAGACTTAATGTTCTTTGAATCATTAGGATCCTTTGGAAAAAAAGTAAACCGCTTAATTAGTTCAAAGGGATTTAAAGGTATAAACCCAGGGTTTTCGGGATCGGGATGGTACTGAGGAATGATGATCGGAATCGTCAGCTTGAAGGTCCACTTATCCTCTTCATCTTCAGTCTTATCGCTCGATTGGGTTGCTTCTGGATTAGCATTATTTCGCTTCAAACCGGGACCAAACTTGTCGATTGATAACCTTGAACGATTCTGGCGCAGTAGTTCTTCTGCTCGACGATTCCAGTGTTCCATATTGCGCATTTGTACCATGTTTATCATACCATAAGCAATAGTACCGACGACTAACGCTGTAGCGGTACTTGTCAGAAAGTTTCTGATAAGACGCTGGTTCCGGGTTAATGTAGGAGGCATTTGAGGTAGGAGAGAATATGAAAATAAGAAGGAGACCAACAGAAGTCTAGCTCAGAATAATATTAATAACACTAGTAATAATAAATAGACAAGACCCAGAAAGAGAAAAAGAAAAACCGCAAAAACTATATAAAGTAGTATTCACAATATGGCGAGTTATTGAGATGGGATGATTAGAAGTGGTAGGAAGGCGTATCTAGGCTGAATAAATAGCTAGCTACTTACTATATAGTGTGAGTTAATTTCCAGCTGAGTGTGGCAGCACGGTTATGGTAGGCAATTAGATTCTATAAGATCACGTTGCCTCAGCATGAAGCGAAAGCATGGTTGCTATGACAACATTATTTCAACAATTTCGTCTGCTGGGAGTCTGGCAGCACCGGACGGTCGTCAGACGATACTATAGTTAATAGATCAACATGAGGAGAGAATGTCATTAAAAAATACACAGTAAGGAATTACTATCTAGCCTTTTAAAACTTCTAGTGCAGTAGTCTTAGAACCACCAAGAAAAAGATCATGAGACTCACCAGACAGTAATTGGTTAGCAAAGTTCTCAAGGCCTGCAGTGGGATACTTAGTCGATATTCCAGCCATATTAATAGGTTTCTTAAGTAATTCCTTCAACTGGCTTCGAATAGTTTTCCCTTCTTCTCGGGTTAATAGTCCAGAAGTACCGCGCTTGCTATCTTTGCTGATTCGCTCTAACTCCTCATCATCGACGCCAAGATCAGCTGCTCCTTGGACAAGCCAAGCATTTTTTGGTGATTTGAGCTGAGAGGACGACCTTTGGCTTGCAACCTCAGAATTTGCAAGGAGAACAGCAAGCGAAACTCTTTCTTTTAGTTGGGAGGCAGCAACTCTCTGAATTTCAGGAAATGACCGCACCTCCCGAGGATCCTTGTTCAGTTCGTGAAGCATTTTTCGAAACCATGTGATGTCATCTGGAGCACATAGCACGATAGATACTCCTTCCCCAGCAATCCCACGACCAGTACGACCGCTTCGATGAACGTACATATCAGCAGTCCTGGGGAGATGGTAATGGACTACATGATCCACACCGGGAATATCCAAACCTCGAGCAGCCACATCTGTAGACACTAGAATAGCATTAGGCTTACTCTTAAACTGCTCCAAGTGCCTTAATCTAGTGGGTTGTTTCATTTGTGAGTGAATTGAGATGGCTGGAAGTTCAAGTTCCTGAAGTAGTGGGCATAAACGCTTAACGGCGTCGATAGAATTAACAAATACCATGGTCTTTCCAGGGTACCGTGAAACGAAATAATAGAGATAAACGTCCTTTTCTGTAGCTGAGCATTCGATGAAGGTTTCCGTCACTGTATTCGAAACTGTATCTTTTGGGTTCAGATCCAAAAAGAGAGGGGAACCACTCTGGAACCGCAGTTTGCGAAGTAGGAACGACATTGTATCTGCTTGTCCCGCAAGATTGTTATGAAAAGAGCCCTTTTTGGCCAATAGTTTCTTCGATAAGCCTTTCTGAAATGTAGCGGAGAATACCATTGTTTGACGAGCTTTGGGGTTAGAGCACCGTATCCAGTCGATAACATCAGTTAAGTCTTTAAACTGTCCGTCTTGGAGCAGACGATCTGCCTCATCGAGAACTAAAAACCTACATCGTTTGAATAACTCGACTAGTCCGTGCCCTTCAGACAAGACCTCCTTGAAACGGCCAGGCGTGGCTACAACAATTTCGGGCTTGGACTGCAAAAGACGCTGTTGCTTCTGGGCAGAGAGTCCACCAGTTAAACTAATTACAGAAAATGGAGTGTATTTAGCAACTGCATGAATATGCTGAGTTATCTGTTGAGCAAGTTCTCGCGTTGGAGCAAAAATTAAACCTCGAGGAGCATAATTATCTGGATCGATGGGATCATAGTAACAGCTCTCCAGAATCGGGATTCCAAAAGCTAAAGTTTTACCTGAACCAGTAGAGGCTTTTCCAATAACATCGTTGCCCGCTAAAGCCTCAGGAATAGCTTGTGCTTGGATCGGAGTGGGCGTATGAAATCCAAGTTCCGCTAGTGCACGATGAATACCATCCGACAGTGACGCAACAGCACTCCATTCAGGCAATTCAGATATTTCATCCGTAGAGAGTAAAGCAAATTTGTTGGTAGACTTTAAGTTGGGCTTCGTTGACCTAATATCTTTTGAGCCATTAGACTTTGATTTCTTTTGCTTCTTTTTCTGATCTGGCTTGGAAGACTTGGAGGTGGTGAAATTTGAGTCTGGTGGTGCTATATCTTCATCAAAGTCTTCCTGATCTTCATCAGGAAAAACGGCAAAATCATCAGACGTGGATTTAGAGACATTTGGGGTTTCAAGTATAACACCTTCAATCTCTTCAAAATCCATCATGCCGGTAAGATCTCCAGGTCTATCTGGCAAAGAGACTGGATTCCACCCCAAAGAGTCCAGATCTTTTATCTTTGAAACCCTAGTAGTCTTCTTTTCATTTTTCGTTATTGCTTTCTTGCCATTTCTTGTCATTTTCTACACAAATCAATGAGAAAAAGAAGTAAAAATCTCTACTGAAATTCACCCAAGTTAATTTCCGGTTTGGGACATCTGAACTACGAGGTGGAGTTTTAGACTTTATTCAAAGATCGATAGTAAACACAACATCTCTCAGGAAAAGAAAAATTACATAGTTCTAGGATTGACTGGCAAAAAAAGAAGCAAGAAAAAAAATGACAGGTACATCGAGCCCAGCAAGCTCACCTTTCAAGGAATCTCCCACCCGGAAAGTTCCTATTATTGATCCGGTTCCTCTCAGTTTCATAACCGATCATGAAGAAGGAGATATTACTCAGAAATTCCGGGCTTTGGAATTCAAATATTCAGCATTACAACAAGAACGTCAGCGAGACCAAATACGCCATCAGGAAGCAATCAGGCAGCTAGAAGAAGTAGTGAAGAAGGAAGGAGAACGCGCAGATCAACTGGAATCCGAACAGCAGTTTCTCTACGACAAGTTTAACACTACTAAGGAATTGTTGGACTCAAACGAATCAAAACATCAGACCTTTTGCACTCAACAAGAAGAGCTTTTAAAATCTATCAGATCTGAGCTAGAAAGTATTAAATCAGAAAATGATCTTTATAAAGATCGCTACATGTCTCTGCAGAGACAGAACAAGCAACTTGAAGAAGATCTGGGTGCAGCTCGCAAGTCACTCGAAGAAGCTAATGCTCAGCACCTTCATGAAAATGAAGAGCTTAACAAAGAGATCTCCAATTTAAAAAATCAACTGGTTCAATCTGATTTGAAAGCATCCACCCCGGCTTCCTCCGCTGTAGAAAATCAAGGCGAGGAATTGCAGATAGTCAAGGGAGAGATATCCGAGCTAATAAAGCACATTCACAGTCTGGAGGCTCAGTTACATGAGAAATCTGATGCAGCTAGCATGGCAGAAGAAAAGATTCGGGAAGCTGAATTACTACGGGAGGACAAGTCTCGACTCGAGAAAAAGTTGGAGCTCATGGAAGAAATTCAGCAAAAACTGGTATCAACAGAACTTGAGCTTATTGCATTAAGTGAAGAAAGCAGCCGATGGAAATCTTATTTGGCTGTGCAGAATGATCCAGGCCTCGAAACTCCTGAAGATATAGTTCGAGCACTGGTCAAAGAACGATCTGAGAGACTGGTACTGACAGACAAGCTTGGTCGTATAGAGGCAGAGAATGCTTTAAGAGCGAAAGAAATATCTGATTATACAGACGATCTTGATAATGCCAAGAATGCTGCTCAACAGGCCGCAGAGGAATGCAACAAAGAGAAGAAGGCCAGAATTAGGTTCGAAAAACAATACGAGTTGGCGGCTAAAGAAGTTGAATTTTTACGGAACCAAATTGATAAACTCGGAGGAGCAGAATATCCTTCTGGATCCAGTGAAGTCGAAGAGCTCAGAATGATTATCGATCAGTACAAATCGGAGATTAAGAATCTGAATGCTGAGTTATCGGAGGTAACTGGAATTTCCGAGAGCAATAGTCGAAAGCGACGCACATCCACGTTGGAGCCGAAGCCAAGTGCTGCTAGTCAAATCACTGAAATTTTCCAAAGGTATCGTGCACTGGAAGACAAGTTCACAGAAGCAACACAACAGATCAAAGCCCTAGAGGCCGAGAACAGCGCGCTGAATTTGCATATGGAAACACTGAAGAAATCGAAAGAAGAAAGGACGAGAGTTCTAGAACTGAGAGATAATCCAATTTCTCGCGACCAGTTTGTCCAGAGGAAAATGCTGACAGCTCTCAGGGAAGAGAATGAAGCACTTCTAGCTAAAAGTACAGTAGCCGACCAACGGACGATTGAGAGAATTAGACTGGAGAAAGATGCATTAGAAAAGGAAATTGCTTCTAAGGAGAAAACCATCAATCGACTTCGCTCAATTTTCAGTGCCAAATCATTGGAATTCCGTCAAGCTATTCTCTCACTTCTAGGCTACGAAGTAGAGTTCATGCAGAATAATACCGTGAAAGTGACGTCAACATTTTCAAGTGAAAAAAATAGTGACAGAAAAGCGACTTTTGTATTTAACCCTGAACAGAATACCATGAAATTAATGGGGAAACATGACAGCTCTCTGGCCGATGATATTCAGAACCTCATCAAGTTTTGGATCCAAGACCGTCAGCAAATACCCTGTTTTTTGGCTGCATTACATTTAGAGCTTTACGAACGAAACATCTTGAAAGATTAATACTCTTTTTGATAATTATTATTTAAAAAACTACTAAAGATACAATTAGTATTATTATCCGTGATTTATTCTTACAAGAAATCAAACCTAATGGATAAATGGGCCATCCCTAAACTTAAATAGTTGAGATGAGACCTGCGCTGATTTTACCATCTTGCCTAACGCCCAATCGCACTTTATTGAGAGATGCGATGGACCAGGGCGGTACTTATCCTTGCCTCTAATGGAGTTCTGGCTTTAATACAGCCCGAATCACTGAAATTTGCTTCTACAGGAAGTGAAACCCTGCATGCATTCCAGGTCTATGATCCACTGCCTCTTTCGGGCATGGATATTTGGGCAATGACATTAATCAACCATACATTTGCCAATTCGTACGGTGAACCAGCGGTAGAAAAATACGTTCCACCTGATGTGCCTTTCACGAACGCATTCTTAGAGCTACGAGGTTCGGCGACAGGCGTGCAATTTGATCGGCTGGGCCATCTTTTTATAGGGAACCATGAAATTTGGCGCACGAGCACTCCAGAACCCGCCGGGGGAACTGTAGTGTGGGATTTCACCAAAGATATCAGCCATGTTCTTCATTTATTGAAGCATGAACAGGAAATTAAATTCTATCTAGGGAACTTAGTGAATGATGTTTACACGGCGCCAATCAATATTGACATAACCATCCGTTATGTCTATGCGCCAGATTATGAAGAAGGAATACCGGATTCATTTATATCATTGAATCCCTCAGATAAAATTCCACTTCATCACTACTCGGGATCTGATAGTATGACTTTAGCCTCAAATCTATGTATTCCTAAAAACGTCACCAAGCTTACTATGAGCATCCAAGCTTCAGGCAACGGTAAAGAAGAATTCTGGTGGATGAACACAGTTCCGGATACAAACTCTTCTTTAGCATCAAGTACTTCCTCTTTTCGAGAAATTCAAATTTTTATTCGTCCATCCAATGGCAAAGAACAACTGATAGCCTTCATTTGGCCGGCGCCAATTATATTTACTGGTGGAATTGTGCCATACATGTGGCATCCGATTGTTGGTATCAATGCCTTTGATCTAGACAGCTATAAAATAGATCTAACACCATGGCTACCGTATTTCTGGAGTGGTACAGATGTTTTTATGAAGATAGTCTCTGATAAGGAGGGTGCCGGCGTAGACTCTGAATGGCTGGTATCGGGTTCCTTGGGCCTGAGTCACTCAGATTCAGAGTGGAAAACTGGATTCGTTACTGAATTAGTGGGTCATCATTCGACTGACCTAGAATTTGATACCGAAGTCAGGGCAATTGGTGCTGAAGAGCTCCGCACAGTCTTGATAGGCCGCCGTGTCCTAGGAATCAAATCCGTGCTGATTGATCAATACGATGAACCTCATATGTTTGGCTGGGACCAAGATTATCATACTAGAAGAGTACATCATCTGGAGTATCATAATAATACTCTCAGACATAGGCAAACCAACACGATCCAAGGAATTGGCCGTCCACGACAGAGTTCTGGACATCACGAAGATGAGGATGAGGATGAAGACAATAACAGTTACGGAGGCGCAAACAATGTATTAGGAAGATCACCAACTATTCACATTCAGTTTCAAAGAGAAACTATCCTTGACATGACAGTTGTGGAAAATAGCGACGGCACATTGCAATCAGTATATGCTAAATTGTCTCGAGAATCATCAAATCATGATTTCCACTCAGACTCGTGGACCAGCCAAGTTTCAAGTGGAAAATATTATGATAATAGCACGGGAAAACACGATAAAGGATGGGGCAAGAATAGACAACTGTTTTCTTCTAATGGAGACAGTGGAGATTACTGGAGAGATGTTAAAGCCAGAAACCGAAATATCATCCATGACCGGGAGCATGGCGGGCCTGCTCAAGCTCACTCTAGCCCAGCTGGCCTAGTGAACCAAGCTGAACATTGATAAAAGGGAATTATACAGAAAATAAGAGAAATTGTTTTAATTAGTATCAGAACTGTAGCCTATTATTTTTTTTTACTTTCACTGGTAAAATACTATCCATCTACCTAATAATACCTGAAGGTCTCCCCCATTCTCCAACTCTCTTACTTGCTTCACGTAGCAACCACGGGAGAACTAACTTACTTATATTGCCGGTTTTCTTCTCAAACACAGCTACAAGGATTGCAATGAGCAACGGGTCTAACCCAAACCTGGACGATGGTCTGGCGAAACAATCAGACCAGACTTGGTTGGATTCAGAAATTGTCCGGAATGGAGGCCTGCCAGCTGCTGTACCACTGGTTCCAGCGAGTGTAAGCTCCAATCGACCTAACCAGCCATTCACCCCGTCATTCGACGCCAGTCAATTCCAACCATCTCTCTATCCAGCTGCTAACAGTTCCTCTCAGAAAGCACAAAATAATCGTTTAGACAATACGACTTCAGCTAAGGCCAATGCCATTGCTCATATTAATACGACCAACTTACCCATTTTGCCTGGTCCGCCACGATCTACTACGCCAGCCTCTGTAAATCAGAAAATAGAAGTTAAACCCGAGATTGTCCAGGAAACTCCTTATTTGCAGTCAAGTAATCCAGAAAATACTCTTCGCGACCGGATCAATCAAGCTTTAACAACTGTTTCAGACGACGAGCTGCTGGCTCATCGTCTTTCTGAGCTTCTATTGCTAATCCCTGAAGAATCTTGGGATACCAAAAAACCCGATCTTCGGGTAACTGCTGCTAGTTTAATCTCTAGCTTACTAAAATCAAGATCCCAGGTATGGCTGTTTCTAGCCCACGACGTCAAGTTTGTGGCACGTATTCGTAACTGGTTATTTTTTAACTATAAGAATAAATCACTATCAGTTGACCCTTTTTTGGATCTTTTATCGCATATGCCTTTGACATCCGATGTTCTATCTGTTACTAAACTTGACAAGCTTCTTAATGCTCTATCGAAAAAACTTTCCGGTACAGCTAAAAGCACCTGTTCTTCAATCATGGCCAATGCAACAGCTACCAGAGCACCAGCGGCAGTTAAAAATGAAAATGACCACACAAAACATGCTGCTACTGGTGACTCAAAGGTTAAACATGAAGAGACCCGATCTAACCCTCTTTTGTTCTCAAAGCAAAGCAAGTCTAAGTCTTCCATCTCGAGTGTTCTAAGTGGAATGCGCCCATCAGAGAAACGCCCCGCTTCACCAACAGAGGACCAAGGATTAGATAACCCCGAGCTACCAAAGAAGAAAAAACGGAAATCAGTGACTTGGAAAGCTGACAGTGATTTAGTTCAGGTGAAAGTGTTCTCGAGCGACCCCCAGGAGCGGGGGTTCATGGGCCTAGGCGCCCAAGGGTTCGATTCTGCGAGAGAGTTGGAAAGATCTGAAGGTCAATTAGCATTCCATACACAACAAAGTGCAGTAGAAGAAGAAGAAATTCCTTGGTCTACTCCAATCCCTATTAAAATCGACTCTTGGGATTCCGCTACTCTTGATCGCGTCTCAGTAACTCGCGGTGGCCGAGCTGAAGTACAGAGTGACGAGATTTTGACTCAAGCCGAAAGAGAAAAAACTGTTCTAGTTGCAGTTTACTACAAGCCTGAAGACATCCCTCCATCTCCAGCAGAACCTAAATCTACAACTGACGTAGAGGGCTCTAATGATAATGCTTTGAAGATACCTTTGCCCGAAGAATGGCTCAATAACTCCAATTTTCGGAGGTCATTGAATGATGCGTATTTCAATCTATACAACAAGTTCCTTTTACCAACTAATTCCTACCCGTCTAATTCGCAGAATCTTCAAAATCAACAACAGCAGCTCACAAATTTTGCTCAAGTTAATAACAATAACCAAACTCTACAAGCAGCATACAGTCAAATGATGTCTCAAATTCCATCTGGATTTAATGCTGCTGCTATGCAACAATACTTTCAGAGTGGTCAGATGAATATGTATAACATGAACAACATGATGGGTGGAAGTCGTTGATGGCTTCCAGGCAATACGAATTACGAAGTAAATATAATGACATTTAATTGCATTTATTTTCTAGAAGAAATTCGGAAATACGAATAGTGGATAGAGCCGATGAGCCTATGAGATATATGTGAATGTATAAGATCATTTATTTTGGGTTTTGCATGAGAAATCGGCCACTTATTGAGTTTTCTTCGTGGACGAATCATAGTCACCATAAACCCAAGTAATACAAAACAGTAACCAGGCAATCATAATACAGAAAATCGAACCAAGATAAACCCAGGAAGATGTAATCTCGTAGGATCTTAAGAACTCATTGTGTGCGAAGTGTCGGACAGTTACGGTTTGTCGATCATCGATGAAAGATAATCCTGGCCGTTTATATGATGTAATGAATGTGAATATACCATGTTGGTCTGGTATTTTAAAAGTTGCCTTATAGGTTTCACTAATACCATCAGTGCTACCAATTGGCGTCAAATTCAAGCGATAATACGGGTCCAGCATCTTGAACTCCATTTGAATAGCGTCATTAGATTTGAAAGGTTTCAAAGCTCCTTCAACAGGGTCCCATGTTGCCAAATTAATAAAATATTGTATATCCTGCTTAACGCGATAAATATGCCCATTTGAGCCCTCAAGCATAGTGACGTTAGCCAATTCGATAGCTTTCTGTTCTGCTGGATCTACAAGACTATGACTTGTGTTGAAGGCCCTTATGACACCAGTCTCTTGGAAAGTCCAGCTGGTAACATCTTTAGCCAATTTTCCATTTCCGAGAACATCGTTCTTGAAATATTCGTCGGAGATGAAAGTGTGGGAGCCGAAGACTGAAAACCGTGAGTTGGTTTCAGACTGGAACGCGGTGACTAAGAAACCCTGAGAGCCTGCAGTCCAAGGATCAGTCGCAGTTTCACCTCTGTCAGATTTTGAGATAGTATACGACGTGCTTGGTGCCTGGAGAATAGGAATGAGGTAGGGATTGTTCGTCAGCCCAAATGCCGTACCAGAATAGATTATAGGCTTATCCTCTGCAACATGAATATAATTATTGGACAATATAGACGCAGCATCTAGTCTCAAAACATTATGTGCTATTGGCGAGGCTTCATGGTCGAATTCAAAGTGGTCAACAATCTCGTAATTCTTAGGAGGCAAAGAGATTCCGAGTTGACGAGCAGCCTTACGAAGTTCTGGAGAAGCTACTTTATTTGAGACAAAGGAGAGAATGTTACCTCCAGATTCTAGAAACTGAATTAGGTGGGCCGCTGATGGAAGAGATTTTTGGGGTCCGAGAATTAAATGGTCATACTTGCGCTTCTCACCGTACTCGAAAAGGTCCACAACATCGGAGGTCACATCCACATCATAGCCATGCAATTCTAAATGACTGATAAATTCAGAGTATCCATCTTTTAAAAACGCCAGGACTTTTGGTCCGGTGGCTGAAATAGCCTCCACGGAGGGTAGAAATAGGAGCCAACGCATGCTAGGGATACAGAAACGACAAAGAAAAGAGTGTCTATTACCAGAAAGATACGAATTTTAACCAGAAATTATTGGACAATTTCCTAATTATAGACTAATTTAATAGTGCTGACCGGTAATGATCAATCTATTCTGAGGTATTGTCTGCTTCAGACAATAGCTAGTCGACGAGAGGTGGTGATAGTGAGCATTTGGGTGTTAAGGGCAGAAGGTAATGAGGGTGTTACCCGGCCATAATACAACATCCGGGCACAAATTTCCTTGTAGGGGGCTTTACTTGACTTAGCTTCGTTCCATCTTTCATATTTTGCTTTACTTGTATATAGCCATTGCAACAACCAATACTACGCGAATCGAACATGTCTGGACCGATTGTGTTCTTTCGAGGGTTGCGTTACCTAGCCAAGAATCGGTATCCTTTGCGGACTCGAATCACTTCGAAGCAAAGTAAAGGAACCACCATTCCGCGGCTCCAGATGCTAGCCTGGTTAGGCCCCAGAAATATGAAAGGAGAGTATGTGGCAAACAAGTATGCGGCATTGCCTCAGAAGAACATTCCGAACTATATTGAACCGGCCCGCTTAGAGAAAGGCAACCCGTTCCACAAGCATGAGCGACCATTTCCGCAGGCCATACGGCCTTTCCCCCACAACCCACACACAGTCACCGGATTTATTCTCAGTCAAGCCGTAAAAGAGGACATATATAATCGAGCTGTTATCGAGCAAGAAAGTCCTCGTAGTATAAGTGAAAGGCACAATATTCGCGTAGAACGAGTTCTTGCAGTCGTCCGTTTGGAACAGATCCAAAGAAAACTCTTTTCAGAGGTAAGTACAATATAACACTAGGTCTTATGTGATTTCTGGGGGTTTTAGCCTTCTATCATTTATAGCTCTATGTGTGAGATGATGTTTATCCAAAAGAAAATTTCGATTAGTCTTCAAGACAACCCATATGGTTACACTTTCTAATCTGACTCCAACTATGTATGTATTTCCATCGGATACTAACTAACTCTAGGGAGCTATTGAAGAAGAGGCGTTATCGCTTTCTAAAGTTATGGATAAGGCCTTCCCCATTTACGAAGGCCGGGAAACTTCTTCCGACAACTTGGTTTCTACTATCGATTTCCGATCTGGCCAAAAGTATGATCGCACTGCCGTTCCTTCCATTGAAAATATCACTGATGTCCCTCTTCCTGCAGCAGCTCGATTTCCACATTATGTAGTTGCTGGCGAATCTGAAGTCCTTGGGGCCGAGGCAGCTGCAAAGGAACTAAAAACCTCTCCCGCTGCTGAATCTTTGGAGAAAGCGCACAAAGCTTTGAGCTTGGCGCACAAAAAGGAAGAGAAGAAAAAAATCACTTACGGTGTATTGTATGACACTGACAGGTTTAGATTAAAGTTTACCCACGTTGAAGCTGGAAAGACCGGTTTGCGGTATGGTGCTTCTCGTGATGATCGGAGACGGTACCGGAAATACACTATCGATCAGAATGGACGGCTCTCATATGTTTTCCAATCATAAATCAAGATAGCTATACTTTCTTTCCTTTTCCTTTCTAACTTAGATGTATGACTCTTCTACGTGCCGTCTATTCTCAGAATCTGTGATTTCCTGATGATAATCGCTCTAGGATGTCCATGAATTACTAATGTCTTTCTATCAATATTGTATTTTCTTATTTCTAGCTTCCCATAATATAATATTTCATATTTAAACTGCTGTGTTTCCCCGCATTTTGTGCAGTTAAGCCGGCAGAGTTACGGCCAGGCCAGGGTTGGAACAATCATTATGCTTGTTTGTTCTCGTACGCAAACTGTCCCAACTTCCTTTTTGGGTTCTACAGTGCTAGCTGATGGCGTAGGATTTCGCAATTCGATTCATAACTCATAGAATTCCACTATAAGAACCGTCCTAAACATGGAATTAAATTTCTGAAATTTTCAAGATTACTTTCTCTTTTTCTCTTTTTTTGGTTATCTCATGTGGCGTCTTCCCCAGAAAACCCTCATTTGAAGAACCCGGGGTAGCGGGTTCCATAAATAATGCTAAGGGGTCTTTATGATCCCTGCAGGACCTAAATGCAAGAATGGTCTTTAAAAACGAAAGAGTTTCCAGTTTGACACTTGATTCTAGCTTCTTCTCTTATCTGTTACTTCTTGCGCTATGGCTACTGACATCATTCACTCCAATCGCACTATCTACAACATTTACTATGTTGTTGGCACAGCTGCCCTAGGCGGCTTTATGTTTGGAACCGACATAACATCCATGTCAGCTTTTCTTGCGCATGATGCGTTTATAAAATTCTTCCAGGAGACAACGACCGCTATGCAAGGTCTAATTACTGCTGGAATGCCACTTGGTGCACTTGTTGGTGCTTTAGTATCTGGTCCGGTGTCAGATAATTACGGTCGTAACTACACTATTCGTATTTTTTTAAGTTTCTGGTTTGCTGGAAGCATGTTTTGTATTTTCGCATGGGGACTTCCTTCTTTGATCTGTGGACGAATTCTGAAAGGTATAACTGTTGGAGCTACCAGTTCACAAATACCTATCTATATTGTTGAGTTAGCTCCTGTGAAGATCAGAGGGAGATTGGTTTCTATTCAACAGTGGTGCATCACCTGGGGAATTTTAGTAATGTTCTATGTCTCTTATGGGTGTACGCACATTCCCGGCACCTTCTCTTTCCGAGTCGCCTGGGCATGTCAACTTATCCCAGCACTGGCTATGTTCAAATTATTATCACATATTCCAGAATCTCCAAGATGGCTTGCTCTGAAAGGTAGATGGGATGAGGCCGAACACGTTGTTTCGAAGATTCAGAACGCTGAAGATGCTGTCAAGGAAATAGGAGAGCTTCACAAGGTAACACAACAGAACAAATGTCGCTTCTTCGAGTCTTTCAAGATATTATTTACGAGAAAGATGTTTTGGCGATTTATAATTGGTGTTTCTATGCAATTTTGGTCGCAAATGTCTGGGACTAATGCTTTGATGTATTATATAGTCTATATTTGTCAAATGGCAGGATTATCTGGCCATGTTCTTCTAGTGGTTTCAAGTCTACAATTCGTGGTCAATATGCTAGCCACTATTCCCGCAGTTCTTTGGATTGATAGATTTGGTAGGCGCTCCATTATCATTTTCGGTTACATTTCTATGTGTATCTGCTTGAGCGTAACCTGTGGCTTGATGGGTGGATTTGGATCCTATGTGGACTCTGTTGCTGGGAACTCTCATATTCATTGGTTTCTAACGGGACCACCCGCATATATTTCCATTGCATTTTCTTTTCTTTTTGTCGCAGTTTTTGCTTGTACTATTGCGCCTCTCAGTTGGATATACCCATCTGAGATCTTTCCTCTTCAAGTTCGTTCGGTTGCGAATGGTACCAGCGTTTCAATTAATTGGTTGATGAATACTTGCTTAGCATTTTTTGTTCCTCCAGCATTTGAGAATATACAGTGGAGAACATTCATAATCTTCGCAGTGTTCTGTGCTGTTGCTGCCTTACAAGCTGTGTTAATGTTCCCTGAAACTTTAGGCGTTCCATTGGAGGAGATGGACCATCTTTTCGATGGAAGAGTTCCAGCTTGGCGCTCATCGAAAGCATTAGCTACAGGTGATGATGCTGAGATACCTTTGGATAATATCAGTGGCGACGATTCGACTTACAAGGCTGATGCTGAAGAGCCGTCGCCTATATCGTCTTCTTTGGCCTTTGCATAATGCACCATGTACCGTCACTACAATGAATGCACTCAATAGCAGCATATTGGATGGAAAGGCTGAAAATATAATGAAGAAAAGGAGAAAAAACTAATATGAAAAGGAGAAGAGAATTACGCTTACACTGATCTTATGTTACTTTAAATAATAACACACTTTATTAGATATACCTTTTTTATTGCAGTAAGATTGGAGACGTCGAAACAGGTAATTCCGAGGCGTCGGTTATTCTTTCAATGAAAGAAGCTGAAACCGAAGATTCTCAATATCCATTTTACCAAATGGGTCTAGTTTCCCTTGCCATCGATCATTTTTTCCGTTTCCTTTCAAAGAAGGAAAAGTCCTGAGAGCTATATCAGCAACCCTTGAAGCGTCTGGGCCTTGGCACATGAGAGTTCCACCAGACCGAAAATCAGCTGCAATTAAAACAGCAGTAAAAGTCATGTGCTTGGGAAAGCTAGATCCTATAGCTCGAATAAAATTAGCCCCAGAAGGGGTCGGATCAGCCTGGTGATAGAGGACTGTGGCCCCAGTATCTGCAACGGCCAATTCTGCAGCAATAGACTTTGCAGCAATTGTCATATAGAGTTTAAGACTTTTATTAGTTTCGCGTAATTTATGATCAATTAGATCTGTTTTTTTAATCAGCTCACTAGGCTGGCAGGAGTGTTTTGCACATAACTCCCGTACAGTTGAGGACAGTTCCTGAGTGTAGGCCACGGCTCGATTACCACAAACGAAATGAAGGCGAGAGTGAGATCCTCTAATAAGTGTCTGATGTAGTAATACGGCAGAACCGACCTCAGAAGATGAGGAAAGATGGGTACCACAGCACGGATTGGCATCTAGATCGCCTATATGGATAATCCTAATCACACCCTGAGATTGATCGTAGTCTTTCGGCAGACTAGACAATTCAGAATCCGATGATTCTGGAATTTCAACAGATATTCTATAAGCACTAGCTATTGCTTTATTGATCATGTTCTGAGCTAGACTGATAGTGGCATCGTCAACTTTTCGGGGAAGCTCGATATAACAGAGTTGGTCTCCCATAGACCAAGAGAGGGTAGGCAAATCCAATTGATCAAAAATTGCAGATATAAGATGCTGTCCAGTGTGCTGCTGCATGTGGTCGAGTCTACGATTCCAATCAACAGAGACTTGCACAGATTGGCCAACCTGAAGAGGCCGATCTACTTTATGGATGGCTTTCAAGCCCTCCCTGTAAGCACCCACGACGTTGCAAACGTCCATTGAGCTAGTTTTTATAGTTCCAAAATCGGCGGGTTGGCCTCCACCTTCAGGGAAGATTACAGTATCATTCAAGAGAACTTCATAAAGGTCATCAGTCCCTTTCCTACACTCCACTACTACTGCAGACAGCGTATTGGCATATGAGTCTCGCTGACATTGGAGTGCACCCACAATTGTAGGAGAAGGCAAAGCATCAGCCATTTGTATTTCCAAATCTTTATTACCTTAAGGTCAAAATACGATAATTATTTAGGAATCACTGAAAACTATGCCGGGTGAGTAACCCCGATAAGTAAGGAATGGATGCCAGGCCAGGCTAACCTCCCAAAATCTCGGGAACCAGTTCTTGAGGCTTGAATTTCGATTTCCTGAATCAGGAAAGATATAGTCAGGACAAACTGATATCAAAATGTCATTACTAAACGCTTTAAAGGATAAAGCGGTAAGTGCAGCGAAGAATGCACTTTCTATTGACTCATCTGCCCCGTCTAGGGACGTGCAATTACGAAATGAGTTCCGAGTACCCGATTATGAGCATAGTCGTCTTCATATTGGAGTAGGAGCAGCTTTGGCTCAGCAAATCCCTAAATCTTCCATTGTTACACACGAGGGCAAACTGTTTCTTACTGAGCACTACTTGTGTTTCCGGTCTAGCCATACTCGAGCTTTCTGGTTTGTACTGCCATTGGGTGCTGTGAAACGGCTGGAGCGGCTGGCATCACCTGAATACTCATTTGTTCTTGCAATCACTACAGTGCACTCAATACGGTTGGTGCTTAGCTTTATGGCCAGTACCACTACTTCTGAAGCATTCTGTGATCAGCTTAAACTCTCTCTTCGGGAGAACATCCCTCTGATGAAAGTTCTCAAATCCGAGTTACCCACTTTTTATTCTGAGTATCTCATGTCGGAAAATAGAGAAACACCGCCACCAGGTGGACTGGGGCAGATATTCAGATATCCAGGAGACCCCAAGAAACTCAGAGATAAATCAAAAATGCGACTATGGGCGGAATATTTTCGAGACCACGGCAGAAACCTCGCCTTAGTTCGTACTCCTGTATTTTTCAAACTAGTCAGAGTCGGTTTGCCTAACCGTCTCAGGGGTGAAATATGGGAACAAATGGCTGGATCTTTATGGATTCGCGTCTCTTCGAAAGATGTATATCAATCTTTAGTCAAGAAGTATGATGGAAGACAATCAATAGCTGTTGAAGAAATTGAGAAGGACCTAAATAGATCTTTACCAGAATACCCTGCATATTTGAACGAAGAAGGAATAGGAAGGCTCAGAAGAGTTCTGCAAGTCTACTCTTTCGAGAATGACGAGGTTGGTTATTGCCAGGCTATGAATATTGTTGTTGCTGGTTTCCTAATTTTTATGAACGAAGAACAAGCGTATTGGCTATTATGTACTTTATGTGCCAAATATTTGCCAGGATACTACTCTCGTACTATGTATGGCGTGCTTCTAGATCAGAAGGTTTTCGAGGCTTTGGTGGAAAGAACAATGCCAGTTTTATGGGATCATTTGGTCAAACGTGATGTTCAATTATCTGTGGTTTCCCTTCCCTGGTTCTTATCGTTATACATAAATTCCATGCCATTGGTATTTGCTTTCAGAGTGTTGGATGTATTTTTCCTCGAAGGTCCCAAAGTATTATTTCAAATCGCATTAGCCATTTTAAGAATTAATGGTGAAGACCTACTCGATGCCACAGATGACGGATCAGTCATCTCCATAATCAAAGATTACTTTCAGACCTTAGATAGATCTGCTCACCCTAATTCACGCAGTGAGAGAATGCGTAATGTGACGAAATTTCAAGAATTGCTTGTTGTTGCCTTTAAGGAGTTTTCTGTGGTGACCGATGATATGATTGGTAAATTTCGCCAAAAGCATAAAGATTCTGTACTGGAAGGCATCGAAAGCTTTGCCAAACGAACACAGTTGCGAAATATAGCTAACCCTGGAAAATTCTCTTCTGAAACATTGGGGATTATTTATGACAGGTTTCATCAAGCGGTTCAAACCTCACGTATTGGATTCGGAACTGTCCGGACTACCATGGACTTTCAAGCCTTTGTATATTTCATGTCTAACGTGACCGACTGGGCTACTGACTCTCATGATTTCTTGAATCGTCTATACCGAAACTGGTCTATGTTAGAGGATGGAGCCCATTCTGAAGAGTTAACCCTGCAACAAGTAACAGTGGGTCTGGCACATATCAAGGCTAATGATTTAATGGAGGCTATGGAGTACTTCTTCAACCTATATGATGAGGATAGAGATGGACGTGTGAACAGGGATGGTATACTGCAAATGTCGGAAGGTTTTCTCTTCATAACTAGGCACTGGATTACCATCAAAGTGGTTGATTCTGTATTAGAGACTCCTAACATCGAGAAAGATCATATACAAGGCAAACGAAAGGCTACATTAACTCGCACCACACATTATACTACTACTTTCATGGGCAATCCTGTAGCAGCTGGACAATTGTCTGGACAGATTGAGGCCGATGGGCTGGAAAAAGGCGACAAGCCATCGTTGCCTGAACCAGGTGAGACATATTTGGGGGCAGTATCTGATTTCATTAAGAGAGCATTTGACTATGCCACCCCTGATGAGTCTTCTAACCAATCCAACGAGGAGGATGCTCAATCTGTGGATGATAAAACCACGGCCAATGCAGCATTGAACCCTAAGAAACCACTATACATCACCCTTCCCACATTCCGTATGATTGTGCTAGCTGATGAAATGCTAGAGAGGTTATTTTCGACGGATTTGGCCGCGTCAGTACGGCTGACACCTATAGATCATGCAAATGGAGGAAAGGAGCCTACATTAAGAGAACTCCTGGATAGTTTAATCAGTCGCAACACCCATGCTCAGCAGAATGCTGTGAATCATTACACTACCACTACTACGACATACAGAAATACCACGGAAGAGGCAGAAGAAGAAGAAGACGACGATGAAGCAGACGATCGGGACCTATTGACTGGAGCTGAAATTACCGATACTAATTTGATGGATATCACGGAAACCGGGAAAGCATCGCCAGCACCAGGGAATGCCAGTGGAGAAGGGCGGATTCTTGAGTTTGATGGCTGAGAAGTTTCTAGATATACTGATATTAAACTACAGATCACGATAACAAATAATATGATGTATTAGAATGTTATGCTACATAAAGGAAGAGAATAGTGAAGATGGATGTGGCTTATAAATACTTAGCAGCAAACTCTTTATCGTCATCACCAAAGCCTGTCAGTGGTTTTCGAGAAGATGGCAAGGGATATGATTGAGGAATGGGAATATGGTCTTGGAAGAAGTATTTACGACGAATAGGAACAGCAGCCCAGACGAATAGTGGAACTCCAAAGCCGAAAGCTACAGAGAAGAAATAAGTAGGGTGGTGATAGATGCTCCATCTCATGAACTGGAGAAGTTAGTAGCCTAATCAAGAAAATGTCTAATAGACTGTAAACAAATAATACATACCAATAACGGGTTCTTAAACAACTGGGGACGAGTCATTGTGTTAAGAGTGAATGTACGTAAGGATCTGAAGGGTTGTGAATTTAACAAGGTGTGTCGAGCGGGTAGGTAAGTAGGAAAAGGGACAGTCCCATTGGACCAAGCCAGGCCGTTTTATTGGTTGTTCATCAATACCTGAAAGAAACTAGCGTAGCAAATAACCATGGAGTAAATCAATAGTATGAAAATCAAATCAGTTTTATTTGAATAATAGAATATATACTCTGTTTAGTGGTATTTGTATTTTAACCGTGATTGCCCAGTCCAGGAATTTTAGTTTAGCAGCGAAGGCTTATCTACCCATTCATTTCGTTTGAAGTAGGGGATTTTACTGTAGAGGATAGATATAGTTTCTAGGGATAAATGAATAGATTAATCAAGAAAAAATAACGACAAGCAGGTCCAAAATCTGGGTACTTAAACTGATATTGTCACTTCTAATTTCAGCCAGTTACAAGTACGCCAATATGAGATCGACATAAATCCTGGCCCCGGCCATACAATGAGGTCACGTGCGTATTCGTGATGAAGAGTATATAATTGAGAGGAAAGCCGGGTTTTTGTGGAGTTCAAAGCGAAAGTATAGAGTAATAGAGCTATTGGCATACTAAGCGAATATGGCTACTAATATAACCTGGCACGAAGGGCTAGATAGGGAAGAGCGTGAGCGACATCTGAAGCAGAAAGGAGCAACGGTTTGGTTTACAGGCCTGAGTGCTTCCGGTAAAAGCACGATATCGGTTGCATTGGAAAGATATTTAGTGACCCGAGGAAACAGTGCATATCGATTAGATGGCGACAATATTAGATTTGGACTAAACCGAGACCTAGGGTTCGGACCTAAAGATCGAGAAGAGAACATACGGCGAATCGGGGAAGTTGCTGGATTGTTCGCCGATTCTACAGCCATAGTTCTGACAGCTTTCATTTCCCCATATAAGGAAGACAGAGACAAAGTTCGTGCTCTGCATAAGGAAAAGAACTTGCCTTTTGTAGAGGTATATGTAAATGTCCCGGTCGCAGTAGCGGAGGCTAGAGATCCAAAGGGATTGTACAAAAAAGCTCGCGCCGGCGAGATTCCAGAGTTCACCGGCATTAGCGCTCCTTACGAAGCGCCAGTATCTCCTGAAATTGAGGTTACTGAAAAAGACAGCATCGAAGATGCGGTTCAGAAAATCTATCAGTACCTGGTTGAGAACCAGATCATCACCGAAGCGTAGAAAAATGTATTCTTTTAGTCGACCATAAGTTACCATATTAAAGCAAATAGGTAAAAATAGGAACTAGTAAAGATAAAACAGAGAACCATATCTTTATAATAATCAGCGATCCCAAGGTTTCTTCCGAGAATCGAGTTGAGATGAAGAGGCAGCAGCTTCGCCTAGCTCGATGTTAGGAATTTGCCGTATTCCCGGTATAGGCTGACCAGCCATCACTAAAGCTGCTATATCTTGAAAAGATGATGGATATCGAGGTTCATTTGATGACTTCCATTGATTATAACCTTTAACTGAAAGATTGGAGGCCGTCTTGCGGTTGAAATAGAAGATTTGAGCAGCAAGAACATGGTCAGGTGAGGAGGACGATTCCGGGATGTTAGTTAGCGCAGACTGAAATACAATGTCATTATCAAAATCATAAGACTCAAATAACTCGTATTTCTCAATGGTCTGGGGGTCTTCGGAATCTTTGACACTGATGCTTGTATCTTCCAAACCAGTGGTACTCATTGGATGTAGTTGGCTCAGACTGAACTTAATTTAACAGCTTTCTTCAATAGGGCAAAACAGGACTAGATGAACTTGGGAGAGATAAGAGAGACCGTATAGAAAGAGAGATAGATAGGAACAAAGACCTTTGGCAGTAGTAGAATTCCAATTGGATAGATTCTAGTACCAAAATGAGTATACACATTAAATGAGGCCTAAATAATTTCTCTACTGATACTGATTTATATGTGTTTTCCTATATAGATTATTATGTATAAACGTAACCTTATTAGTAGCCCTTAGCCCTTTTCGATAATAACCCGCGTGAACCGAAACCGCCCGAACCGAGGCAGCCCCCGCAGCCAAACCCCCTGTGTCGTAGGTCCCAATTTCCCATAAATACCCCGGATTTTTATACTTCGTACTAGGAAAAGCCTCCATTTTCTCTTCCAGTACTTTGTACCATTTTTTTTCTTTTTTTTTCTAAAAAGAAGGCTGATCTATGAGTAATCAGAACGTGGCACACGCGCTCTCTGGAGCTGCCGGTGGAATAGCCTCTACGGTGGTCACCTATCCTCTGCTGACACTCTCCACTCGGGCCCAAGTAGAATCGCGTCGAGCCGAGGACAGCGAGAAGAAGAAAATCTCGCCGCTGGAGGCTGCTAAACAAATCATTCAGCGTGAAGGAGTGGCTGGTCTTTATTCAGGTATAGATTCTGCTTTGGTGGGGATCTCAATCACTAACTTCATTTACTATTATTTCTATGAGGCCACCCGCGCAACCTTGAGCCGTGGCCGCCCCCTCAGTACTGCTGCGTCCATGTCTGCTGGAGCTGTGGCTGGATCAGCCACAGTTGTGCTGACTAATCCGATCTGGGTAATTAACACGCGTGCCACGGCCTCTAAGGACACCAAAGGCTTGGTAGCTGTGCTACGTAAGATCCTCAAGGAGGACGGCGTGAAGGCCCTGTTTGCGGGAATTGGCCCTGCTTTAATTTTGGTGATTAATCCTATTCTGCAATACACGGTCTTCGAGCAACTACGTAATGTTATTGAGCGGCGGCGTCGCATGACTGCCCGCGACGCCTTTGTTCTTGGCGCTCTCGGTAAACTGGTTGCTACTTCTGTTACCTATCCTTATGTTACCTTGAAAAGCCGTATGCAGGTAGCCAGCAAAGACCAGCACTATGAAGGTGTTTTCAAATCTCTGGGCAACATTGTTCGCTCAGAGGGGCTGGCCGGACTCTACCGAGGTCTTGAAACTAAACTATTGCAGTCTGTATTGGCCGCTGCATTCTTGTTTTATTTCAAGGAGGAGTTTTTCAGATTCTCACTACGGTTTTTGGCAGCCTTGAGTTCTCGTAGCTCTTCAGCTCGCTCGGCCTTGGCCAAGAACCGTCTTACTGCGCGCCTTGTCCAATGATCTTTATATAATATCATCTTAGGCTACCCATCCACAGTCATATAGTTTCAATGATAGCACATACTATGGTCGCACAAAATAAATCATTTACTCTTTTAACTTCGTATAATTCACTAATCCTATCTGTCAGCTTTCTGCATATCAGACATATCTGCTACCAGGATCAAATCATACACCCCATCCACTACTGATAAAAGGAAAGAGAGTAATCTATCTGTGAGTTATATTTATAATTATTTCTGACATTAATGTATTTCTACAAGCCAACTCAGTTAATTAATGGCACGTCATTTCTGGTCGCCCTACTGGCTAAGCGCACCTCTAGTTCCATCTCCTAGCAGCAGTTACCGCCTCCTTGCTGGACATTCTGACCTCGAAGATTAACATTAGGCTTACCAGAAGCACCACCAGAAACATTAGCAGCGCCCATAGCATCTTTAATTTGGCGAGCCATAGTAAGGAAAGCCTGTTCGACGTTGGTCGAGCTCTTCGCCGAGGTCTCTAGGAACGGAATTCCTAGACCATCAGCAAATTCTTTGGCTACAGTATATTCAACCACTTTCTTATCAGTCAAATCAGACTTATTGCCGACCAGCAGCTTAACCACGCCTTCAGCCGCATACCGGTCAATCTCTTGCAGCCACTGCTTCACATTGTTGAAACTTTCTTGGTCTGTCACATCATACACTACAATAATACCGTGAGCTCCACGATAGTAAGAAGATGTAATGGTACGGAATCGTTCCTGACCTGCCGTATCCCAGATCTGAAGTTTCACGGTCTTGCCTTCTAGGTCGATTGTACGAATCTTAAAGTCGACCCCGATAGTCGATATGTATGACTCCGAATAGGTGTCATCGGCGAAACGGAGTAGCAAGCAGGATTTACCTACGCCAGAATCTCCAATCAGCAATAGCTTGAATAAGTAATCGTAGCTGAGGTTAGTTATCTTTTGTTTGTACAGTGAGTGGAATGGATGGAAATATCAGCTGATAGCCGTGGATACTTCATGGTATCAAGTACCAGTTTTCCACAAGCCTAAACGTATACAATCTATAATCTACACATGCAAGAGCGTCGAGCATCCTTCTAGCTTCTATAGAATCTGCAGAAACAGAAAAAGCAAAAAAAATAGATGTCGCTATGCCGCACTTAGTATCAGTTTGGGTGGTAATTGTACTCTGTGTGTTAGTTAGAATTCTCATGCAACCCTGGAGGGACCTAAAACAACAGTCCTTTCAGCACGTCATCTAGCGAAATAAACAGTAATATTTATCACATTATTCCACCAGTTCCGGGAAAAACTCCTATACATACTACTCTGGATTCATTGTTGCCGCCGTGTCACTAGGTAGTTGAGAGAGGAAGAGGGTTGGGTAAGAGGTATAGAAGGCTGAAGACAACCCTAACCTTATTGGCATACCCGGCTGGAACATATATACTGTTTGAGAAAAGAGTGCGTAAATGAGTAAGGCGTGACATATTTCAAAGCTACCGGCTTACTGAATAGGTAGGTTCCTTCATCCATCCATCTATCCATTTATCTTCATAGATAAACAAAGACATAAAGAACACGTACATTGTGCAGTTATTTTCTACATCATTCTACAGGTGTTAAAATTTTATATAACATAATAAGATTCAAATAAAAGCAAACATATCATTAACATGTATCAGATCCATAGTTCTAAATAAGTGTGTGGGTGTGTTTTCTTCGTGTACTGTTTAGTCGACTTCCTCAACAGTAGGACCATCGCTGCCAGGAGCCTCACTAGCACCGGCACCAGGGAATCCACCAGGAGCACCAGGGAAGCCGCCAGGGGCACCTCCAGCTCCACCGTAGATCTTGGAGATGATAGGGTTGGCAACAGCCTCCAATTCCTTTTGGTGGGTCTCGTACTCGTCCTTGGAAGCGGCTTGAGAATCATCTAACCAAGCAATAGCTTCATCAATAGCCTTGGTCAACTTCTCCTTGTCTTCCTCAGAAAGTTTGTCCTTCACTTCATCACCGTTTACAGTGTTGCGGAGATTGTAAGCATAGGATTCCAAAGAGTTCTTGGCAGCAATGCGCTCAGCTTCCCGTTCATCTTCCTCTTTGAACTTCTCGGCCTCAGCAACCATGCGCTCAATATCTTCCTTGGACAGACGGCCCTTGTCGTTGGTGATGGTGATCTTATTGGTCTTACCAGTGCCCTTTTCGACAGCAGAGACATTCAAAATACCATTAGCATCAATGTCGAAGGTAACCTCAATCTGAGGAACACCACGAGGAGCTGGTGGAATTCCAGACAGTTCGAATTTGCCAAGCAAATTGTTGTCTTTCGTCTTAGCACGCTCACCCTCGAAGACTTGGATCAATACACCGGGCTGGTTATCAGCATAGGTGGAGAAGGTCTCAGACTTCTTAGTTGGGATAGTGGTGTTGCGGGGAATGAGCTTGGTCATGACACCGCCAGCGGTCTCAATACCCAAAGACAGCGGGGTGACATCAAGGAGTAACAAGTCCTGAGTCTTGGAAGAGGTGTCACCAGACAAAATGGCAGCCTGGACAGCAGCACCATAGGCAACAGCCTCATCGGGGTTGATAGATCGGTTGGGCTCCTTTCCGTTGAAGAACTCAGAGACGAGTTTCTGAACCTTAGGAATACGAGTAGAACCACCAACTAAGACAATTTCGTGAACCTGAGACTTGTCGATCTTGGCATCACGTAAAACTTTCTCAACAGGATCAATAGTAGAACGGAAAAGATCGTTACAGAGCTCCTCAAAACGGGCACGAGTGATTGAGGTGTAGAAGTCAATGCCCTCAAATAAGGAGTCAATTTCAATGGAGGTCTGAGTAGAAGAAGACAGAGTGCGTTTAGCCCGTTCGCAAGCGGTACGAAGACGACGGAGGGCACGTTGGTTGGTAGACAGATCTTTCTTGTTCTTGCGCTTGAATTCGGCAACGAAGTGGTTAACTAAACGGTTATCGAAATCTTCACCACCCAAGTGAGTATCACCAGCAGTGGCCTTGACTTCGAAAATGCCTTCCTCAATAGACAGAAGAGAGACATCGAAAGTACCACCACCAAGATCGAAGATCAACACATTGCGCTCACCTTCGGCCTTCTTGTCAAGACCGTAGGCAATTGCGGCAGCAGTAGGTTCGTTGATAATACGCAATACATTTAGACCAGCAATGAGACCGGCATCTTTGGTGGCCTGACGTTGAGAATCATTGAAGTAGGCAGGAACAGTGATGACGGCATTATCGACCTTGGTACCCAAGAAAGCCTCAGCGGTCTCCTTCATCTTGAGAAGAACCATAGAGGAGATTTCTTCAGGGGTGAAGACCTTGGTCTCACCCTTGAATTCGACTTGAATAACGGGTTTACCGGCACGGTCGATCACCTTGAAGGGGAAGTGCTTCATATCAGATTGGACTTCATCATCAGAGAACTTACGTCCAATCAGACGCTTAGCATCAAAAACAGTGTTAGCAGGGTTCATAGCAGCCTGATTCTTGGCAGCATCACCAATGAGACGTTCAGTATCAGTGAAAGCAACATAAGATGGTGTGGTACGATTGCCCTGATCGTTGGCAATGATCTCCACACGGTCATTGGCGAAGTGTGCTACACAAGAATAGGTTGTACCCAAATCAATTCCAACAGCAGTCATTATAAGTTTTGTACTAAATTCTTTTTTTTTGGTTGTGTTATAAGTTAGGAAACTTAGAGGCAGAATAGTTGCTGGGAGGGCTTTATATAATTGTGATCTTAAGTTCCATGATGTTCTTCATCATTCTGCCCTAACCCATACATCGCCCTGGGCTGATCGTGCTCGAACCTCCCAACCGGTGCCAGAATAGCCTAGAAACTTTAATTTTGTGTTACGTAAATGAAAACCGTAAGTTCAAGATTATACTAGAAGATTTATTACTTCACCCATCGAGGATGAGTAGTCTCGAAAGAGGAAAGGGATTATTTAAATCGAACATACAATTTTTTTTTCAGTGTAGTTAATTCAATTCGAAAGTAGCATTCTAAAAAAGTTCATAGTGTATTTGAATGTGCATTCCTGTATGCTAATGTGGTTAGGAAAATTTCGCTGCTAATAATTTATTGTATCACAGCATTCAGGGTTCCTGGCAATAGCAAGTAAACTTCCTCGAGGCTCTACAAGGAGAAAAACTAAGCGTATGGATGATAGAGACTTTGAGGCTTCCAGGAAGAAGTTCATATTTCCAATAACTTCTAAATTTACATGAATACTATTTACTGTATATAACAGTATTTTCTCACAGTCGTGTGATCTTCTCCCTCCCATACCTTTTCGAGACTCAAAATAAAAACTAGAAAACCCTAATTATCCCGGGATATTTACATACAGTGCAAATAGTATTTCTTTTATTTGTGCAGAATTTCACATTTCCGTTTGTGATAATTTCTTTTTTCTTTAGCATCACATCACTCTATATCACTAATTTGCATACTTAAACAGGTACTCAGTATCTTACTTGCTACATTTCTTCTTATTATTGCTTTTGCCTTCTTCAATTATCGCTACTTTTAACTCCTGTTCACTCTTTAATTATGACTGATTCTTTTGACTCGATTGATAAGGTCTTGGAATACACCCGAAAACGTATTCGGAATTTTTTAAAGCGTAAACAGAAGCTGGATACGTATGCTGAAATTGTTGCTCAAGATCCGACCAAACTCGACGATGCGCAGAAACGGGCACTAGAACATATTTCTGAAGTCGCAGTGCCACTCAAAGAGCTGGAAGATATTCAAAAAGCCTTGGTTTCTGTCCAGGGATCCCTTAGTGCTCGTCAGACTGAATTCGAACACCAGCGTGCCGCTCAGGAAGAAGATATCCGCAAAGAAGCATTTGCCAATGGAATCAAGGAAGGAGCAGCAATAGCTGCTAAAGATACTCTGTCGGTTTCCCAGTTCTTGAGAGTAGCATCATTACGTCGTCACTTGGCTGCTATTTCTGATTCTAACCGATCTGCTGACGACACTAAGCTCGATTCAGCCTTCGAGAAACTTCTGGAAATGTTCTACACTGGTGACGATGAAGCTGTCGCAGCAATCCAGCAGTATTGTACCGGCTCTAATAACGAGATTGCTACTGCGGGAGTTACGTACTCTCTTGTATTAAAAACTGTAAAGGCTGAATATGACCCTGTGATTACTGATGAACAACCTTCTTCATCAGGGGACCAGACTGAGAATTCTCAGTCTAAGCAGCATGCAGAAGGAGAATCAACTTCTGACCGCAAGAATGGCAAGAAACGGAACAGAAAGCATAAAAACCGACCAAAAGCATCCAGCGGATTGAACAGCGATGGGAAAGATGAACATAGTAGTGGTGAAATCCCCCCAGCTTCCGAACCGCTCGAAACATCATCCTTTCCTTCATCCTCTTCCTCCTTTCATCATTCACACGACAATTCTATTCCAAATCAAGAAAATGAAGTTATCGAAGACAAGTCGAAAAGCCGTTCAAGCCAGAGAGTCCGGACGCCCAAGCGAAAAAATGTACGACAGCATAAACATCGGAACCGAGCCGAGCACCGTGAGGATGCAAGCCTTCCTGCACAGTCTGTGAGTATTACCGCATGAAACGTGTTAAAGAAGAACTTTAGGTTCTAGGATTAAAAAATACGACCAGCATCAAAGAACAAAAAATAATGGATAACATATGTGATAGTTTTACATTATAATATATGTCTTCATTTAATATACAAAGGGAGAAAGCACTTAGCTTGTGTAGGGTGAATTGTTGCTTTTGTCAGAGAGAGATAGCTACTGCAGCAGCAATGAAGAGAGCAACCGCAACTTTTGAGATCTGCTGGGCAATTAATGATCCGGAATCAATAGCAGATTCGGAGTTATTATCAGTTACAGCTAACACGATCTGCTGAAAGGTCTGATTGTCTAACGGCCATAGCATTGTCCTTATGATGATGTATAAGCGTTTATTGAGATCAAAATCAAATCAGCTGTTTAAATTTCGTCTATTGAAAAATAGCATGAATTCACAAAACCCTAGGGGAACAACATAGCATCAACTCGGAATTGTATTGTTAGGACCCTGAATGGCTTTGATGGAACATCACTCCTCATTCTGCAGAGTCATCTGTAACGCTATGATGTAGTCGCTACTCAAGTTCTCAGCATGTTTGCTCTAGTTGAAGCACAGTGTAAGTTAGTTGTAAGTTTTAGAGAGTTCACTTCTTCGCTGAATATTGTAATAGAGATACATTGTTTAGTTATTCCTTTCTGGAGGAGCCCGAAACTCTGAGAAAGAAGAAAGACCCTTTGAAGCTTATATACCGTTTCAGTACTTTCATTAATGAGACCTATTAGAACACTAACATTAACATTAACAATAAATTAAAACGATAATAAAAGGCAATCTGCCAATTTCCGCAGTTTGTTTAATATCTAGTACGTGATCCCTATATTATTACAACATGATGCTATCCTGTCTTAGTTGAAGTAGTTCCCAAATCGATTGAGTCTTTCTCAACTTAGCTAGCTATGGATTACTGAGAATAAGATCATGGCTGAATTCGATCCAACTAATCCTTTACTTCTTAAACCAACTGATACTTCAGATTCTGATTTTGATGCTGATCTAGATGAAACAGTTAAACTTGAAACCTCTCGAAAACGAGGCTTAGCTCTGGCTGGTTATGAATCTGATTCAAGCACAGACTCAGGGACTCGTTTTACCCAGCAGAATCCAAAGGACACAAATAAAGGGGAAGATGAAGGAATGTTTTCAGATGAAGAATCCTTTAATGAAAAAAAAGAATCAGTAGAAGCTGAAGTCATAACTAATGAAGAGGTACCTTCACTGCTGAAGATAACCGATATTCCTGGCCAAATTGATTCGGTGAACTCAGATGAAGACAGTGATGTCCCGATTGAAGCCTTTAATTTACGAGAAGAGGCAGAAGAAGGCGCTTTTGATGCTGATGGGACGTATATTCGCCGGGCAGAAGATGGTGCAGAGTTCGATAACTGGTTGCAAGATGTTTCCAAAGACGATATTAGAGCTGCTGCCGCCGCCCAAGCAAATATACAACAACGATTATTGAGAGAAGAAGAGAAATTTGTCTCTAAAGAAGACCTCTATCGTGTCTTGCTGGAAGAACTAGAGCCGGTGGAGACCCCCTTAGAACTTCTAGCTCGCTTGGCTCCACCGAAACGCAGTTGGAAAGAACGCAAGAAAGCTAAACTGAATGCCACAGACGACGATAAAGAGCGCAAAAGGCGAGTAGAACAAATCACGGCGGCTGCAGACAAACTCATGCAAGAGGGAATACCAGACATATATGAATGGGAACGTGAGCGGATCTTGCGAGCATATGATCTAGTAGCTGAAAAGCCGTTTATGTCTCGGAATGTAGATATTACGGATTAGAAACACTATATTTAATAATATCTCAGGTTTTATTTATTTATTTTTTGTTAATTTAGTATAAAACATAGAATCTGGTACGCACTAGGCAGAGGTGTCCATAGGTTCCGGGACGTTTTCAGTTAAAAACTCCGAGGAGGATTGAAGAAACTGCACTGATCGAGCAGAGTCCAAGAAGAGGGAATAAGCACGCTGAATATCCTGTAGATCAACATTAGTCGATTTGCGTTTGGCTGCAATCTCATTGGACACGGAAAGCAAATTAGAGGCGTATCTTAAAGAGGTCTCCACCCCAATCTTTGTGAGCATGGCCTCGGCATCAGGAGTCAAACTGACTTCTTCTTCAGTAGCGCGAATAGAAAGAATTTTGCCAATCTCTTCCGAGGAATAAGGGCTAGTGGAAATGATAATTAAACGATCCAGAAAGTCAGATGGTAGACCGTGAGTAGATCGAGTATTGGATCCTCGCAAGGAAGCCAGTCCCCGGTTGGTAGCCATAATTACTATAGGCGCCAATTCCGATTCCAGAGCACGATTGATAAATGCAAAGCATTCTAGGTCGAGCATATGAACCTCGTCGATAAATAGAACACCAGGACAGATGGTAGCTTTACCTTCTTCACGCCATTCTGCAACTTTGGTATTTATCTGGTCTCGGACTTCGGGTCGGATTTCTCCAGTATCGCCAGAAAATAGGGCAAGGAATCCCTGGGTCCGGGAGTTGATCACATCAATCTCATGTAAAGAAACAGTGTGAACTTGTTCAGTATGACGCATCAATTCTCCTTCAGGACATTGAACAAATTTAGTATCAGCACCCATAGCATCATAATCACGAGCCCGAGCATAGGATCGGCCTAATTTGGTCACTTTTCCCGTGGCTTTATCTATAGTTACAATATCTCCGGCCAAAACTTTCTCGCGAGTAAAAGCTTCAATCATTTTGGTACCCAAATCAAACACTGTTTCCATATCGGTAGTCTTGATTGTCAGCTTACCCTGTTTAGCACCACCATTTAAAGCTCGATCGATCTGGATCTCTACCACTTCACCCTCAATGATCTCATATTCTTCCCGAATACGTACCCCGATCGATTTACGAAAAGCTTGCGTCAGAGCCTCAGCTTTGGACATATCCAAAGAGAAAACCTCCGAGGCAGCAAGCATGGTGAAAGGAACATCCTCCCCCAAACTATGAGACAGACCTAGGGCTATGGCCGTTTTCCCTGTAGACGGAGGTCCGGCCACCAAAACTGCCCGGCCAGCAATCCTTCCTTCTTTAGCCATTTGAAGAATAACTGCAGCGGCTTTTCGTGCTTTTATTTGACCCACCATCCCATCGGCCACTGGTTTGGGCTTCAATGGATTATCAGGCTCAAGGCCTAGTCCAGTGATGTGCGAATGGGCAGCAATGAGATTTAACCCTCTTAGTTCTTTGGCTTGTGCTATAGACACAGACTATGTTAGTTAAAAAAACTGAAAAAAGACATATATCGATTGAATACATACCATTGGTGTAGTTGGTAGAAATTGTGTATTTTCTTCCTTTCAGCAATTTTCTTCTAGTCCCAAATAGAAATAAATAGCAAGTATAACAGAAGATGATCGATCGATCCCAGGAGTCCTAAGTATATCCTCACAATGAATATTCAATTCTTTTTTAACATAACGAGTTAAGTTAGTTTATAGATAACTACAAGGAAAAAATTAGATAAATAAAATACAGATAAACTACAACCGAACCGTGTCATACCTATCATTGTGCTATTCAGTTGCGTTAAGAGCAACAGGGGCTGGCTGAATCGCTAGAAATTCAGCTTCATTGAACATTGCCGGGTAACCAAACTTCGTGAGATCTCCGGTATTGAAATTTACAAGCCCTGGGTTTCGAATAATAGGGGGGTTTTCACTATAGAATTCATTAATCACTGGTCCGTCTGGAACAGTTCCATGGGGATCACTGCTGTACCGATCAACGCTAGGAGTAGATTGATCTCCTAGATAGAACCACATAGTTCCCCGTTGGGGATCAGCAAAGTTATGACTTTCAAGTTCATGAACTTGATATAACTCCACTATTGGTAATTGTGTCATATCGATTTCCAGCTTTTTCTTTTTTGTCATTTTTGGCTGCCAAAGAGATGTTCCAGGACCGAATATATTAGCAAATTCAGTGCCTTCCTGCTGTCCTGAACTTCCAGACATCTCTTCCTTCTTTACAGCAAGAGCCTTTACAGAGGCTTGCTCCACAAGTTGGAACAATCGGTTGCTGGTACGAATGCTAGTCCAGGGAACCTCAATCTTACATTTATCAGATTCGGACCCTCCCATTATAGCTACATGTGCCATCATTTCTGATTCTTCCAGACTTAAGAATTGTGCTTCGGCAAAATTATCTCCTGGAAGCCAGATCTGAACCACGTCGTTCGGCTGCAATGACTTGATGGCTTCTTTATGGGCATCGGATTCTTCCAGTTGCTCTTCTTCAGCTTTTGGTGTCCGATGATAGCGACAAACTATATGAGCCGCAGGTCCATTGCAGGTATCATGCAACGGACAGTTTTCTGCTTCCATTACCTTCGAGCCACGACAAAAATGACTATTCTCTGAACCTCTCATTCCGACAGGCTCAACAAATACTCCAGAGCTTAGAGCACAAGTGGCATGATAGCTCCGAGCACATTTCGGAAAGCAGCACTGGAAGCATGCACCCCGTCTCTTAGACTGGCAACCAATACAACGAAGCTCCCATCTTGCTCGGGGAATTTTCTCCACTCCTTTCACTATTTCGATGCCCGCATCATTAGTTTCTATATACGTCTCAGGAATGAAGATTGCACAACACCTATGCGCCAATTTCCCAGTACTAGTAGGCAGAAGCTCAAATTTTTCTTGAGATGAGCATAATATGCATCTTTGCGTCACTTTCCTCAGGCCATCATCTATTTTCACCCGTTTTCGCTTAGGAGATTTTATGGGTTTAGTGGATTTAGGTAACACTGCTCCCGATTCTGAATCGGGAGGAGTTAACAACAACCCGGTTTCGTCATCATCAGATTCGGATTCAGATTCGATTCCAAGGATTTTGTGCTTCAGCCTGCGTACGTCAATTCCAACAGAATCTGAAATACAACGGCATTTCTGGGATATTTCTCCATATTCCAGCCAGGCCTCAGTAGCGAAATTAACCGACTCTGCAACATTATATCCTAGATTATACCCAGCATGATAACCATAGGGAAACGTTAACATAAATTCACCCGGATAATGAACGATTTTATTTACTTTGATATGATGGGACTCCAGGAATGAAGGCGAAACCAGAAAAGTTTTATGCCTTAAAAATTCAGAGCAGTTTTTAGCTTCTTGAGGCCAAACTGATTTCATTAAATGGTAGAACTTATCGGCATCAGCTTGAGCAATGGAGTACCACTGTTTAGGAGCACCAAAATGAATGTAGTTAATTGAGTATAGGTCCATATCTTCCAAATGCCAAGCAAAAGTACTCTTCCACATGCCACAATATAAATATGCAGTATTAACTCCAGGAAGCGCCTCATCCATTTGATCAAGAATGTTCTCCAAATGGGCTACGTTCCAGATTTTAACACTACTATCAAACAATGACCCAGGGAGATCGGCACCATAAAGAGGATTATTATACGTGAGGGTCTTCCAGTATACCTTCTCAAGTTCTTCACATCTTTCCTGAGTGAATTCTGAGACATCGAATCGGTAGTTAAACGTTCCATGGGTCGTATCTGCATCGGTATAGTCTTTACGAGATGGTTTGGTAGGAGTGGCATGGTTCGCTTGTCGGCGCTCACCTCGCCTTGCTGGAGGCAAATGATCGGGAGATTCACAAAGTTCTCGCCATTGTTCAAGTGAATAGGTTCTGCTCTTCTCGATGTTCTGTTGACGGTATTGGCCATTGGACCCATTGATATGCTGCACAATGGGATTTTTTATCCTGATAGAATCAATTTTATCATCTAGTTCAGGAAGCGAATCTAACCATTCTTTAGGAGGAATGACCTTAGCTATTCCAGACTTCACACCATAGCTGTCAATTTTAGATATGAAATCCTTGAAAGACCGAAACTCTTCCATACTTGGTTTGAACACCGGTACATTGTGCTCGTAGTGGTCTGGTTTGATTGGCTTAGCACATGCATGTCGAGAAGGTAATATCCTATGATTTACAATATGATTTGGAGGTCTCCCCATCCTTTTTTATTCACCGAAGTTGGACTAAATTAAAAATGAGGGTAAAAGAGATATATACTTCGAGTCGAATGATCTGGGAATGGAACGAAAGAACAAGTCCTGGATACTCTAAACGACTATATAGACAATCTTTTAGAGTCAAAAAAATTATAAAGCTTTATAGACAAAAGGCGGAAATAGTATCGAGGGGCAAAATGTGGTGTTGAAGGTAAATGGTCTGACTTCCACCTCGTAGAGGTCCTTCTTTACAATATGGGTTAGGGTTCACCAAATATTCTTATTGATCGAACTGCGTGGGGTAAGGAGGAAAAGACAAAACTGCTACATCTTGAAACTGACTATTCTTCTACAAAGTAAGAACTATAAATATAAGTAATAAGTATAAAAATGCAAACCTTCTACAGATTAAGCTTTATCTGAGAGCTTGTAATCGCCAGCCAGCCAGCGGTTAAGCATTGCCAGAGAGTTCTTAGGCTGGTTGAGAGGGACCATATGGCCTGCTTCGTATATACGAAGGTAAGTGAGAAGATCAAAATGTTTTACTTCACCAGCTGCTTTACCATCAACTTCGAATGATTCTACCTCAGCCTTGCGGAACCCGGCCTTTCCAAACCATTCAAGCTCGTTGGTCCAAGCCTGGTTGCCCAACCAGTTGCAGATGAAATCTTTATCACCAGCATAAATCAAAGTAGGAACACCAGAGTGCAGAATATTTGTAACATTGTATTGATAAGGTACCATCCAGTCACCGGCCATCAAGAATTCACGATTTATTTCGGAATTGCAGCCAGTGAAGCTCTCAACCTCGGCACCCAATGCCTTCATTACTTCAGGCTGGTTTAGATAATCCTCGATATATTTGGTTTCAGTATAGCAAAGATTATCCGGATCTTTGCATTTCTCGCGAACATCATAAATGTTAAGACCAGTGCGACTGAAAGGTCCCAATTGGCCATTGTTGCAATATACAGCAGCAGGGAAGCAAGTAAAGCTATTAGGGAAACGGTGGCAGGTGTTGATCATGCTCAAACAAGTAGGTAAAGAATTAGCCATAGATTCACAATCAGAATCTGGAACTAGTTGAGGAACACCGGCAACTTTTTTACCGGCACAAGCCATAGGTTGATAATATTTGTATTGAACATCAACATCAGTCAAGCCATTACCTATCAAAATCGAGGTTAAGTTGAAGTTACGTTCAGGATGATCCAAAATGTGATTGGCAAAATCAGGAATATAGTGTCCAGCATAAGATTCACCGGTAATATGGAAAGGAAGTTTGGCATATTCGGGAAATTGCTTGAAGAAGAGACTCAAGAAGTGATATACATCTTTTCCGGCAGCTTTAGTGGTTGTAACCTTACCACTGGAATAAGAATAGCCAACATTGACAGGTTGATCAAGAAAGATTACCGAAGCATTCGAGTTCCACGAATACTTGTTAGGAACTACCTTCAGTTCGGCGTTGATGGAAGCTGGTCCCAGTTCCATGAACAGACCAGTGAAAGAAGAACAACCAGGACCTCCATTCAACCACAAAACAACAGGATCAGTTTTGGGATCATTTCGAGATTCAAAAAACCAGTAGAAGAAATGTTTGTCCTCCTCCTCAATATCAATGTAACCAGAATACTGAGTGACATTCGGATCAACACCCAATGAGTTAGGTGACTTATATCTCAGTTTGTAACCTGGATGAGCGTCATCAGAAACAGTTACGAACTCATCAGATGCCAGAGTTTGTACAGTAGGCTTGGGAGTGGCTTGTCCCCGAATTTGAAGCAATGTATTGAACTCGGGCATAGCCAGTTCAAAAGCTTGCCAAACCTTTTGAATTCTAAGACTAGATTCAGAGTCAGGAGTCTTGGATTGATCTTTCGTCCATTGAATCAAGTTGTCCAAAGCCTCATCCGGGGAAGTGCTAGCAAGGTGCTTAACAATTGTGTTAACTTCATAGCCACCTTCCGGCTCGGACTTAAAGGTTTCTGGGCCCAGGACATCCTGGTGAGAAAACAATGCCGAAACCCAAGGCAAGATTGCTAAAATAATGGGGGATCTCATTGCTGATAGGGTGGCGTGGCGAGATAAATAAGCTCCTTCGTATATGCAATGACAATAAAAGGACGCTGAATGCACTAAAAAATGTCAGCAGAGCTTCTTTGACTTAGAAAGTGAAATAAAATGAATACACTCTACAAAGATTGGCTTATGAAAAACAACAAGTACTATCAGGGTAGAAGGTAAAAGT
Source organism: Tortispora starmeri (assembly GCA_030574535.1). Classification (NCBI taxonomy): domain Eukaryota; kingdom Fungi; phylum Ascomycota; class Trigonopsidomycetes; order Trigonopsidales; family Trigonopsidaceae; genus Tortispora; species Tortispora starmeri. Next base: position 66,930 of record JAJMFD010000004.1, on the reverse strand, counting down.
TACCAGGAAGAAGGGTCCATAAGTGGCTGGGAAGGTGCAGTATATCACAGGAACTAAAGCTGATATCCCAATCGGGAAACCAGTGCGGCGTTCTAAGTTTTGATTGGCCATATATATAACTCTAAATCTACTTTAGTAGCGGTGAAGTGAGTGAGATTATAGAGATTTGATTAATCGTATGTATTTCGTGAAATTCAGTCATTGTATACTCTTTGTGATAGATTGAATCGACTTTTCGGCTTCATCAATCTTGATCTGAGATTTTGCAATCTTCGAGCTGAGATAATTCACTCTAACCATCACGTCCTTATTAGGATTGGTTCCTTTTAGGATCAGCTGTAGTTCATCTTCTCGCTTTCGAATAGCGGCGGTCTCTAGCTTGATCAGCGAGTTGAGACGCAACAGCTCCATCTTTGAAGATGTTATAGGATCATTAACCAGCTTTTTGAACGCTTCCTTGTATAGTGGTCGGCCAGGTATTATAGTCACCGGAGCTCCGTTTTCCATCAATACCGATATTAAAAGTGCGTGTTCCAGATTAGCAATAGCCGCCTCCCCTTCGTCACTCTTGAAGAATGGATCGAGAAGCATTTTAGAGTAAGAAGCACTGCCATTCTTAGCCAACTCTTTCACCAACACCCAAACTTGTTCACGAGTCCACTGTATTTTCGCAGGATCTGGACGTATACTGGAAACGAACATGTAAAGCTTCAGTACTTCAGCTGCTGACTGAGCCACCAACTCATCTGAGGCATCCACAATAGATTCTCCTCGACTAACTCTACGCACGAGCTTCAGGAGATCGGTGCGACGACCACCTAACCGACTAATTGCATCATCCACATCCTTCATATTTAACTTGGAACGCTCTTTTTCGGGCAGCACGTTCAATACAAAATTTCTAGCCGCATCTTGACTGGCATCCCCAATGGTTATGGTCTTAATCATGCGATCAGGTAAAGCAGAAGACAACACACCCTCAGAACGAATATCTGAGGTTATGAATATAACGTGGGCAGTATTGGTTAGAGTAAGAAGAGCTGCAAATTCTGCCAGAGAATGATATATGTGTTCGTGGGTCTTATCTCCTCCTTTATGCATGAAACTCTCAATAACTACCACTGGGAGAAGTTCGGGATGACTCTCTAAGTACCGAGATTCAGATTCAGAATTGTTTTGATGCTTACAGAGAGCGAGTTTGTGTAAGGCGCCAGCTACAGTATTTAGAATGGTTTTAAACTGGTGCTCAACAGAGTCAGATAATCCCGTCTTCTGTCCAATAAGACTTTGAGTGGCCATATCAAAGAAACCGGCTACAGAGTTCCACCAAGGAAAAATCGGATGGTAACCCAGCTGGTTAGCGGCAGCATGCAAAAAGGCCGAATCATTGCGAGCATCGACGAGACTCTGGCAGTCAATTTTGAGAACATTCTCGCGACCTTTTAAAGCAATATCATATACCAAAGACTTTTTACCACTACCGGACGGCCCTGAAACAACAAGAAAGGTATTGGCCCCATCCTCCATCCACTGCTTCAATGTTTCAGCTGCTGTCATATGTTCACTCCAATTCTGAGATAAGATGTTCTCATGATTTTGAGAGAGATCCCAATGGGTCAAGTTGCGGACTCTACTAATAGTCCAATAAACCATCGACAGGAAGAACTGGGATACTGGATTATCATAGATCATGGCGTATTGTCGACTAACTTTCTGGAGAATGAAAAATTCTCGAATAGGATCAAATATGAGTACCGCAAGTGTAGCTAGTAAAGCTATAGCAATAGGAATAAATATACGAGGGTGGTCAGTAATAGTTTTAGTGATGATATTACCTCGGCTGCTGGCGGCAAAATGGATGTGGAGTCGAAATGCGTTGGAGTCGCCTTCGATTTTGAGACCGTGTACAGAATTTCGAGCCACACTGGCATTTCGAAGACATCGAAATACTATCCGAGCCATATCTGGCTTATCTTTGGAGGGAGGAACAATATCTCTGATAGACCCATAGGGTCTAAATAGGGTAAATAACTCTTCCTCCGTCAAAAAGGGCCCGGATCCAATAAATTTAATGTCAATAATATTAGAAATTGGGCGACGTAGATCCTCAATCCAGGGAGTGCCCAATACTGGAAAACACCGAATAGGCCAGGTCGGATTATACCAGGGACGTTGCGGAGACTTGTCTAATTTCTTCACCAGGTAATCAGTAAAATCTTGAACAGCCTCTCCAGGAGGAACTTCATATGCCACATATGCACCACCATCTTTATATCGCGGATAAACTTTGCGGATGGTAATTTTAGGAGCATCCTTATCATTGGTGTGGGAGTTGAGATATCGCATCAGTGAGGCATTAGCTACCTGTCGAAAAGGGCGGCCTAAACGAACAAAAATGCCTAAAATATGCGGGATCACATTATCTAAATATATAAGGCCTTGATTTTCAGTGACATTGATTCGACCTGAATCTTGCTCTAGAGGAGACTTGATAAGTAGTTGTTCGTCGTGAGATCGTACAGTGGTGCCAATAGGCCGTATAAACGATGGAGTTAATAAACGGTTGGGCCTATAGAGCGGCAACCGCCTAGAGATCCCCACAAACATAATCGAGACTCGAAATATTACAATATATAGAAGTCAGAAATTGAGCAATTATAGACAGACGTTGATAATTTGGATGCGGGATGGGAAGAGGAGGGTGGCTGCAGTGGAGTAATTGGGAGCAAGAGTAGCAACAAGTATGCACCGCCCTAGGCACCTATTTCAACTTAGTTAGAACCAAGTATTAACAACAAACATTTACAAGGCTGATTGGCCTTGATAGAGATATCTGAGGGTCGCAATGGAAGATGTAGAGATTTTTTTTTGGAGAAGCATTGGATCCGGAAAAGATATAAAAGAAGAAATAGATTGTGATGGGGTTTATCGTAGAAACATGTAGACAGAAGTAACGGGAGGATATAGAGCCATTAATAGGGACGTATTGTAAATACCTTTACACGGCTCAATCAATCACTTAAAGACATTTCATCCGGACTTCTTGATCCAGAATCATGGACATTATAAGGCAGAGAAGCCATACTTGGTCTATCGCGACTACGAATCAGGTACCCGGAAGCCAAATACGGATCAGCCTGGATAGGAGTAACGAGATTCTCTTCTGTAATGTAAGTGTGCGGTTGAACGGAGTCATAGTCGTTGTCATGATTGGATCTATCTGTATAATTAACCGTGTCACTGATACTGGTCGATGCATCTGATTGATTCTGAAGATCATACTGATCCAAGTCGTCGTCGTCATCTGTCAAATAGTCACTCTGAGCATCTTCAATATCGGCATCGAGGTCCACGGCTGCATCTAGATCATCAGATATATTTTGATCTTCGGCCGTTAATAATCCTACCCGTTCTGTCTGGGCTGAAGGTTGCTCATCTTCCTCTACGCCATCCCACTCGACGGGTTCAAACTGGTTTATATCTGCTGCACCTTGCAATTCCGAGGGATCCAGCGTCTCATCTTCTTCCGATTCAGCCATATCTAGCATCTGTTGCATAGTTTTACCTATTCCTGGCGGAATAAGGTACGTGTAGCCGGTTTCGGCTACTGCTATTTGGTATGTAGCATATGCCTCTTCTATAACGTCCAGGTCGTCCAGATCACAATCAGTGTCCAATTGAGTGTCTAGACGAGTAAAGGGAAGTATTCGACGACCCTTTTTCCATAGCTGGGTCTCTGGAACAATCTGTGGAAATGAAATCATATTTGAATTTCAAACTCTAACGCCTCCTGCCGGACTTTGATGTTGTTTACTTTGGAGAAAGGAATAATATGAATGGAAAAGGAAAACAAAGCGTTGGAACAAGAGCAATGCGGCTAGACACATATAGCCAGCTAAGGTAAACCTTACTAGTTCACCTATGGATACTGTTCTACTCAAAAAATATATACAAAAATTGTTTTCTAGTTGCTTTAATTATATATTGAATTTATTTGAGCTAGTAACACAGCGAATCTATATTATGAACATTATGTAGCAGAATGAAATAGTCTTTTGGGGCAGGCAGGCCTAAAATCTCTCAAAATCGAACTATATTAATTACAGTTACGAAACCTTCTTTACTTCCCCAGAAAACTAAACACACTCTCACTCTCTCTGTTACAGATTCTGCACTTTGTAGGCAATTCCTGTTCTTTTTATTGTCTATCATGGCTACTCTTGAAATTCTTCCTACCAATGTTTCTCCGACTCACTATGATCTACTGATTTATGATTCGGATGCGGACAAATGTACTTTTAAGGGAAAAGTTACTATCTTTATCGATGTAAACCAACCAACGCATCTCATACAGCTTAACGTCCGCAACCTTACAGTCTTAAAAGCTGTAATTCAAGCCGAGATTACCAAGACAGTCTCGAATCTAGATGCAGAAATATCTGTGAACGATTCTACGGAAATATTGTCTTTAAAGTTGCCTAACGAACTCCCCCCACATGTGACTAATTGCTCCATCACTTTGGATTATGAAGGGAGAATTGGTACTAATATGTCTGGATTTTATCGGTCTTTGTACACCTATAACGGGAAAGAGACTTCTATGCTGTCCACTCAATTCGAAGCTACCGATGCTCGTTCTGCTTTCCCCTGCTTTGATGAGCCTGCGTTGAAAGCCACTTTTTCATTATCGGTGGTTGCTCCTGAGAACATGACCGTACTATCTAATATGCCTGTTTTATCTTCTAAAGCCTCTGATGATGGCAAGAAAGGTGCTTCTGATAAAAAGGCCCCTGTTGATATTCGAACCAAGAAAGTCACATTTGCTAAAACCCCCAAAATGAGTACATATTTGTTAGCTTGGGTCATTGGTGAGCTGGAATACATTGAAGCCTTTACTGATCGCGAATATAATGGCAAAAAGCTTCCGGTTAGAGTATATACCACTCTAGGGCTAAAACATCAGGCACAGCTGGCTCTTTCTTATGCCCCGAAGATAGTCGACTATTTCTCCGAGATCTTTGATATTGATTACGTTCTTCCTAAACTCGATCTGGTTGCTGTACATGAATTCTCTCATGGTGCCATGGAGAATTGGGGATTGTTAACCTACCGTACAACTACCGTATTGTTCGATCCTGAAACTTCCGATGAAAGATACAAGTCCGTAGTTTCTTACGTTGTTGCCCATGAAATCGCTCATCAGTGGTTTGGCAACCTTGTTACTATGAAATGGTGGAATGAGCTCTGGCTTAATGAAGGCTTTGCCACCTATATCGGTTGGAAAGCAATCGATCACCTTAACCCCGACTGGGAATGTTTCACTACTTTTACTGCAGAGTCCTTCCAAGAAGCATTGTCTCTAGACAGCCTCTCTGGATCTCACCCTATCGAGGTATTCGTTCAATCCGCCCAGGACATTGAACAAGTATTCGATGTGATTTCGTATCTGAAGGGCTCTTCTGTTATCCGGATGATCGCTAATTATTTGGGATTTGACATATTCATTAAAGGAGTATCCAATTATCTCAAAAAATTTTCATTTGGAAATGCTACCACTGCTGATTTATGGGCCGCTCTTTCCGATTCTTCCGGACAGAACATAGTCGAGCTCATGGACAATTGGATCACTAAGATCGGTTACCCCTATGTGTCTGTAAAAGAAGATGGAAGAAAATTAATTTTGGAACAGCACAGATTCCTCAGTTCAGGTATAGCTACCAAAGAACAGGATGAAACTGTTTGGTGGATTCCATTGGCAATCGCTTCTACCGGTGAATGTTCCTTGAATTCTGAAGCGCAAGTTCTAACGCAACGTTCTGCTGAGATAACAGGCGTAGATCCTACCTTTTTCAAGTTGAACTCAGGCCAGAATGGTGTTTATAGGGTGGCATACTCTGAAAATCGCTTGAAAATTTTGGGCACCCAAACAGATAAGCTGTCTTCCGCTGACCGAATCGGTTTGGTTGGCGATGCTGCATCTTTAGCCATAGCTGGTATCTCATCCACCACTGCCTTCCTAACACTTTGCAAAAATTTGCTTGATGAAGAAACTTATCCAGTATGGAGTTTGATCGATAGCAGCCTGGGGGAAATGCACAATGCATTTTATCAGAACCAGGAGCTGAAAGCGAATCTTACTAAGTTTCATCTTGAATTTGCTTCAAGAATTGTAGGAAAACTGGGATGGGAAGGCGTCGCTAACGAAGACTTTTTAATTAAGCGTCTTAGATCTTTAGCCTTGACTCGTGCCGGTACGTTAGGATTACCTAGTGTTGTACAAAAGGCACAGGAACTGTTTACCCACCCCGATCAGCTAAATCCAAATTTACGCCAGGTTGTTTGGTCTACTGTCTTGGCTAACGCCACAGCTAATGATGATGCTATATTTGATTATATATTGGAACAACAATCTAGCTCAAAGTCTGTTGACGCCCGCGAAATCGCTTTAGTTGCTCTGGGACGAGTTACAGACCCTAAACTTATCAAGCGATCGTTAGATTTGTTATTGTCTCCTAAAGTTGCTGTCCAGGATTTACACTACTTGGGCTCCACACTTGCCCGTAATACGGCTGCAGTTGATCAAATATGGCCTTTTGTTAAGGCTAACTGGTCTGCATTACGGGAAAGAATGCGCGGAGTGGTCATGGACCGATTTGTGCGAGTGACATTGTGCAAATTTGTCTCCTCAGATACAGTGAAGGATATTATCCAATTTTATTCTGATAAGGATACTACTGAATATGCTCGATCACTAACTCAGAGCCTTGAGCGATGTCAAACCTATTGTGCATGGTTTACACGAGATTCTGAATCGGTTGCTGACTGGTTACGGCAGAATACCTAAGAATCAACAATTACCTTCTAATATATAAAATAATGAATACCGTGTTATATTCTGATGCTAATCTAAGATGAATATATTTGTAGAATAAAAAAGCCGTCATGAATTTCTCCCTAAAGATTCTTTATTATGCTATGCTTGTTTGATCGTTATAGGCAACCTGAATACCATCATCATTGCTCTTTTGTGTATTCTCTGCAATAAAAGGATAATCCATTTTTGTCTCGAGTCCAAGCTCAAGATCAGGTTCCGATTTGACTGGAACTTTTATATCCATATTATCCGAGGAATGTGACTCGATTGTTTCTAAATGGGATTCTGGTTTTGCAAAACTATTAGACACGTCATTTCCCCAGTCTTCATCATCCCAGTCTTCAATATCATCCAGAATATCATCCATAGACATTTCCTGAGATGTTGAGGACCCAGGTTCTTCCTCCGGCCTTCGCTCACATTTGGCTTGGCGAGTGGGTGTGCTTTCAAACTGAGTAGTTGGACTAGATTGAAGGTCGGATGGTTTGGCCGGGGTGGATGCCAGGTTGGAATACTGATTAGCACCAGATTCTTGAGTCCCCCCTACTTCTTGCTGTTCAAGCTTCACAATCTGTAAGCTAAGGTCTGCATATTCGTTTGGATGACTTATTAATTGAGGCTGCAGCCGTTGTGCTCGCTTGTCATCTATTTTGCCGCAGCATCGAGCAGATTCAACCGCGTCGCCATGTAGGGTTCTGAAGACCTGAGCACATGCTACATTGTACTTACGATCATTAACTGCGAGTTCGACCTTAGAAAGGGTATCTTTATCATCAACTCCCAAAGCACGAAGAGATTGCAGCAAAGCTGGCATTGAGTATTGCTGGTATGGACAGCCATGAGCCGTGTCTTTACCTGCTGGGCCAGACTTAGTGATATCAAAACAGTTGAAAGCCTTGAAATTTCGCCGACCACCCTCCAGACCATAGTCATGACGAAAATTGTACCGATACTCCTTGTTGAATCGGTCATCTGACATGGTAGAGAAGGCCTGACGCCAAAACCGGAGAGACTCTTCGGCATCGAGACCAAGTTCTTTCAGGAAAAGATTGAATTGCCGGCGACCGTCATGCTTCAAATGGTGTTCTCGGCGAACATGACGATGAATGCTCTGCATACAAAGTGGAAAATGGGCAGCTAAACGATCAACATCTTCTGCTTTGAAGTCTCCAGAAACTGCAGTAGTAGAAGAGCGGTCCTTATAAGTAGACACAGAGCTGAAACCAGCCGACATATGGTTCAGGACCGGCACCAGTCTATCATCCTCATCAAGATGAGGAAGAAGGCGGGATGTGACTTCCAACGCGGACCGCAAACGCTGCCTAAACTCATCAGCAGCTAACGAGCTCTGCAAGGAGGTAGGAACGAACGCTGATCCTGCCTCCAGATAGACCTTGCGCGCTTCTACCAGATCCAGAACCTTCTCGAAATCCACACGGAAGTAACTTTCACCAGAAGATAAGGTGGTACCCAATATTTCCTGGATTCGAGATTTCTCGGAAGCACCAATGGGAGCCCAATCGAAACTGACCGCTTTACTGAAAGCGTCACGTTCCACTGGATCCTCAGACTGATAGCGGAACTTGAACAAAGCAGTTTCAGCTCTTACAAATCGATCTCGTAGTTCTGGTGATCGACAGAAGGCCAAGCGTAAAGTGTAATGTGAATAATGGTCCTTTTTGCGCTCCAGTTGAGTCTTTTCTAGCTTAGAGCTACGGGATAGCGGCATATACTCATCGAGAGCGGTACGGAGAGCAGCCTCAGCATCCTGGCGAGCCATACCAGAGAACATATATGCCTCAACCGCCCCTAGAACTCGCATACGATCGAGTGCCCATTGCTCGAATTCGTCGGTGGTGATTTCTTCGGTTGGAGGCAGGTCGTACATGTTGAGTCGGTGCGGGTAGGATAACACAGTATTATGCATCACAGCGAAGTTGCGACGGTCTTGTAGCACAGTACGCCGTTTTGTTTGAGGCGTTTGACGGAACATGGTGTATGGAGAGGGGAGGGGTATATGGAAAAATAACCAGTTGCTATGTATGAGATATTAGATGAATTACGCGACGCGATCGCATCTACTGACTCTATCTCCCAGTAGTAGTTGGGTGGGAGGAAAGAAAGCCAACCAGCCAGAATGACAGTCTGCCCTACCCAACCCTACATCTGGGACCTTGATCCTTGACCAAAACGGGAAGATTTAATGTACATTAGGTCTCTCGAGACATTTCAGAAGGTATTTAGTTATGGACAATATACGCAATTCCTTAGAGGAATTTCTCAAATCCAACGAATACTTTTCAGCGGGGTTTGGTTTAATGGGGATAGGGGTTGGATTGGCGATGTTGCGTCAGGCAGGACGTCGATCGGCGTCTTTCTTGTACCGACAGATGTTGGTTGATCTCGAGATCCCCAGCCGGGATAAATCCTATGCTTGGTTTTTGGAATGGATGGCTCGACAAAACCCACAGTCTATGTTTGGTAGACGACACCTTGCTGTTCAAACTAGGTTTAAGCAACACGACAATGGGTCGGTATCCACGTCGTTCAGTTTGGTACCTGGTCCCGGTACCCATATGATTCGTTATAAAGGAGCATTCATTCAGGTGTCTAGAGAGAGATCTGGTAGATTGATGGACTTGAGCTCAGGAACCCCCTTTGAGACTGTTACCTTAAAGACCTTGTATCGGGACCGACACTTATTTCCTGAGATCTTACAAGAAGCTCGCCAAATCGCGATTCGACAGCAAGAAGGGAAAACGGTGTTGTTCACTGCATTTGGTCCAGAATGGCGACCGTTTGGCCAACCTCGGAGGAAAAGACCCTTAGACTCGGTAATTTTGGACGAGGGTCTTTCGGAATATCTAATTAATGACATTGAAGACTTTTTGAACAATGGTAAATGGTACCACGACCGAGGGGTTCCTTATCGACGAGGGTACTTGTTATATGGACCGCCTGGTAGCGGTAAATCGTCTTTTATTCAAGCCCTAGCGGGACATTTAGATTACAACATCTGTATACTGAACCTGGCTGAGCCACACCTTACAGACGATCGACTCAACCATCTGATGAACCACACGCCAGATCGATCAATTCTTTTGCTAGAAGATGTCGATGCAGCTTTTACTCATAGGCAACAATCCTCAGAATACCCTTCTGGAGTCACTTTCTCCGGACTGCTTAATGCCTTAGATGGAGTTACGTCTAGCGAAGAACGAATGATATTCATGACTACAAACCATCGAGAACGTCTGGACCCGGCGCTGATTCGCCCCGGAAGGGTCGATATACAGTTGCTTTTGGATAATGCCAGTCCTTACCAAATTAAACGTATGCTTTTCCGGTTCTATAACCCAAACTCGTCTGCCGAGCCGGCATTAGTGACCGACGAAATGGCGAACGAATTAGTGCGAATCGTGCATATGACCGGACGTCCAGTATCCACAGCCGAACTTCAGGGATTGTTTATTCACTTCAAAAGAGATCCTAAAGGTGCGATTAATGCTTTTGCTAAAACTAATGGTATCGACCTTCCATCTCAAAGTTGAGCTCATTCCTTTACTACTAATTATGGGGTGAGAGAGATACTTAGGGCAGATAAAGTTTTGGCAATTATTGAGTCATCCCTTGCCGACGGACCAATGGAGAACTCCCATCCGCCCTACTCGTGGAGGATGACTCAGGAATGACTCTTTTTCTGGCCAATGATGCACACAGATCTAAACCTTATTGTTAAATTCTAAACTTTCTCCGCTTTTTCTTGGCTTTCGCCATCTTCTTTCTTTTTCCTTTACCATATTCTTTCTTTTCCTTTTATTCTTCTTCTTTTGAAACTATTGAATAAGAAACGATTTGAAAAAATGTCTGTCTCTATTGGAGTTTCAACACAGACTTTGATACCTTCTTATTCCAAGCATTGTTCTTCTAACATGGCTCAGGTGAAGTCATTTTCGCCTCACCCCAACCAGATTGCAGGCCCACCGGATATGCTAAATCGCCTCCCGGATGAAGTTCTTTTACAGATTTTGCGGAACGTTTGCAGGGAGTCTTCGGACTCCGGCTGGCAAGACAAGCTAGCTGCTTTCTATCGAACATCTCTGGTATCTCGGCGGATCTACTGCCTGGCCCGGGAGATCACTTTTGCTCACGTGGCCTTTCGTGATACTGCTGGTCTTCGGAAGTTTTTGAGCGTTATTGAAGAGAGCCCTGAATTGGCGAGGATTGTTCGATGTGTTGATTTCTCTCGCTTCCGAGACCAAGAAGACTCTGAAATTCGAGTTCGTATCTACCAGTTGTTGTCTAAGACTACTAACGTCACTGACTTACTACTAAGCAAAACCTATGGATTTATTCATTCCGGATTCCCTCATACCTTTTCTATGTTAAGAGGAGTTGAGTTTGGGCCGGCTGGCTGGGGGAACTCGGAAATTCGCAGCTTACTCACCCCAAGCAATATATCCCGTATATGCCGCCTGTCACTTGCTCGAAGTGAACTATCGACTGAAGAAGTCACCGACTTAGTTTCTCAGTTAGACAATGTTTCACGCTTGAACTTGGCTTATACTGAAGCTGATGATCAAACTCTGCTGTCTTTGCCTGCCTCGGCGTCACTAACTCATCTTTCTTTAGAGGGTTGTCAACGTATTACTGGCACGGGTTTAGCCGAGTTTCTCATTTCTAGTCCTGCAGCAAAAAATCTTACTCATTTGAATTTAAGAAAGCTAGGCCAAGTTGATTCAGATCACTTATGGGACATTCTACAATACTCACCGGCCATGAGTGGAATGAAGGCATTATACCTTTGTGGTTTACCAGTCCAATTAAAGCATTTAGAGTTGTTGTCCTCTCAGTTAGAGTCACTGGGTTTAGGGCAGAACCAGATTCGGGCTGGTGCATTGCTGGAATTCTTATCCAACTCTTTGCCTGCCTTGAAGTATTTGGATATTACAGGCCATCGCTACTTGAACGCCTATCATATGAAAAACGAGAAGTACTTTAGAACTCGGAGAATCGAAGTTATTGAAGTCTCGTATGAGGTATTAGAGAGGATGGAAGTTACCGGAAACCAATCGAGCCCCACCGCCCTACTTGTGTCTCCTGGACAGCGAGCCTGGGCTTATTACGGTGAAGAACTGTACCTGGACCGCATGAGGTACGCACAGCGACCGACTTCTGGCAAGCAGACGCAAGTTCAGAGAGTACCGCTGATGGACTTGAGTGAACTATTAAAACTGAAAGCATTCCGATATGCCCAACGAAGGATCAATTGTGTCTCCAGTCAGAAACTCTATGAACATTACGGAGAAGACGAACAGTTTGCACTGGGTATGAGATTACGAAGCAGTTTATCGGAACGTGATTAATTACTACATTATAGGGATAAGCATATTACAATAACACTAATACTACCACCAATAATAAATAAATATATATGTATATATACAATATGTAAATAGCATTGAAGAGGGTTTAGTATAGAGCCCAGGGCGGTTTGTGGTTTGAATCACGTGATGGCAAACTCTCGGAGGGACCATGAGTTTGCTGGTCTCCCTTCCCTCCAGCTGTTTCCTTTCCTGATTCCACACTGCTCTACGTAACAGGTCGACTAACCGCCGAGAGAATATTACCAGAAAGCAAAGGTTTCTGGAAATTAATTAACAAGTAATCTATACGCACAGAATAGTTTGTGTAGAAAAGACCGCTGGACTTAATTTAGACCAGAGAGTCATACTAATAGCAAACTAGAGGCGAAATGTGGGTTTTCCAATGGTTCTATGATATCCTGGCGTCGTTGGGACTGCTGAACAAGCACGCGAAACTGTTGTTTCTGGGTCTTGACAATGCGGGCAAAACTACTCTTCTGCATATGCTGAAGAGCGGTCGGTTGTCGGCATTATCGCCGACTTTGCACCCTACTAGTGAGGAGTTGGCGATCGGCAACTGTAAGTTCACCACGTTTGACCTGGGTGGCCACTCCCAGGCCCGACGTCTGTGGCGGGATTATTTCCCCGAGGTGAATGGAATTGTTTTTTTGGTGGATTGCCAGGATAAGGAGCGATTACCCGAAGCTAAAGATGAGCTGGATGGCTTGCTGGCCATTGAGGAGTTAAGCAAGGTACCCTTCTTGGTGCTGGGCAACAAAATCGATGCGCCTGGCGCTATTTCCGAGGACGACTTGCGGGCCGCTTTGGGATTGTATAGCACCACTGGTAAGGGCAAGGTTCCATTGCCCGAAAACGTTCGACCTATTGAAGTATTCATGTGCTCAGTGGTTATGCGTCAAGGTTATGGCGACGGTATCAGATGGTTATCGCAGTATGTCTAAACTTTTTTCCTCCTTCAGTCGAACAGCCATTTACCGGGGTTCCTCTCTACTTGTGAATGGCCCTACCCATCACCGTCTCCTATAGATTCAATGTATCTAGGCTTCTTCGTAGCGGAGAGAGCATAATGTCTGTAACCCTTGAAATCTATATTTGCTATGTATGTATGAGGTAATTTTCTCAATTTTAGATCAGGATCCGGGATCCGGGCAATAACGGGTACAAGGAGCCCACAACAAACCCAGTAGCAGCGGCAAGTTTATGGCCCATCATTGTTTGCGGCACTATTAGGTAAACGAAGTTCTTATCGGAAACTAGTAGACCCTGGATTTTGATCCTGTAGCAGGGTGGTACAAGGATTTGGTACTGAGCCAAAGCGGCGAACAAAGCTGCAGTTGGACCAGAATAAATTTCATTAAAATATAACCGCCCGCTAACCAGGTATATCAGACTGCTAGCCAACGATGTGATGGCCGGGACCACGATGCAACTATACACGACAGCTATGCTTAAAAGAGAGCGGTATTGCCGGCTACCCAATAGGCGTTCTACAGCTCTGAGCTCGTATAACATTAAGCAAAACGAAAAAACCTCTAATTGCGAACAGAACACTGGGGATAGGCCCACTAAGGGAATCCGCCAGTACTGGTGCCATTCAGAGATCGCCGGTACCAGGGGCAGTGTGAAGTAGTGCTGGAACTCCAACATCGAAACAAACAAAGAACACAATACGACCAGAATCAATAACTGTTTGGTCACCGGCGTACCAGCGAGTCCATTGGCTGTGTAAGTAAGCATAGGGTAGGTAACCAAGGTGGAACAGTAAGAACCTTGAAAAAAGTATTCTAACTTACCGTCAGGTGCGGGGTGGGGCTTACATCTCTACTACATACAATGAAGATAAAAAATAAATATAAATAAAGCTAAATGTTAAGCTATACTGAGATGAGAATATAAGGATAAAAATAACGATAAAAATAGGTCAAGTCAAGATCACAAGGCATTGCATTGGGGAGGATCCTTCGACTGTGGAGTAAATGGAGGAAAAGAACTGTAACTACAGTCCGTACGCATCCACTGGCCTGCCTGGCGTACCTACCATTGAAATACTCTAAAGATGGCTAGCCTGGCCATTGTACCGCGCTTCAGCCTCCTTCCAGTTAATAACGTTCCAGATGGCTTGGAAATACTCAGCCTTGCGGTTCTCATATTGAAGGTAGTAAGCATGTTCCCAGGCATCAACACCGATCAAAGGAACATAGGGAGCCTCGACGGGATCTTGATTCTGCTTATTAATCACCTCCAAATTGCCGGTTTCGGTGTTCTTCACCAACCAGGTCCATCCGGAACCCTGGATAGCAGCCAGTTTGGCATTGAAGAGAGAAATCAGCTGGTCCTTACCACCAAATGTAGCCTCAATGGCTTTGGAAAGGTTTCCTTCGACATACTGACCCCCGCCTTGCGAAGGAGGAGCCAAGTTCTTCCAGAAAAGAGCATGATTGATGTACCCACCGCCGTGGAACTTGATAACATGGCCCAATTCGATCTGCGCCTTGACGTCTCCGGATTCCTCGGCTGCAGCCAATTTGTCCAACGCCGCATTATATGAGTTCACATATGTGTTATGGTGCTTGGTATGGTGCAATTCCATAATTTGAGCAGAAATATGGGGCTCCAAAGCATCGTAGGGGTAGTCTAAAGCTGGCAACGCCACTTTCACCCGGGCTCCCGAAGCAAATCCCCTATTCAATCGTGCAGACATACGAGCGGAGTTAATCAATTGACGGCTAAACATAGATCCTAACATGTTGAGTAGAGCTTAAATACTAAATTTATAGTTTGGTTCAAGAGCTTACTAATGCGCAAATAGACAATATGGAATGTTAAAGATCAACTCCGGCGAGCAAATATACATATAATCCAACCCTAACCCTCGAAGATCGCGATCTTTCTAGTAATCTTGACGCTTTGAGCATGACACCTTCTCGGTAAAGTTTACAGAACCTGAATAGAATAGTAAAGAAATTAATATGGTCATTCATTAAATCGTATGAAATTATTAAGAAAAAAACGAAAAATAAAAGTTACAAAAATCAAGTAATTAAGAGTAAAGTAGAAATGCAAAGTGGTTTCGTTTCTGTATCTAATTTGAACAGTTACACAACAGTCTCGGAATGACGTAGGACCCCACCCAGTGTATCGTTATAGGCTAGGGAAAACATCCAGTCAGAGAAATAAGCGATGGACAAGTGGACTCAGCTTAATCGCCTAAATAAATCAGGATTGGCGATTGCTGCGTTTCTGTTCAATTTTTATGGCATGAATTTGTGAGTAGTGTCGACGATTCTGTTGCTTATTCGAAACACCATTCTGGTTCTGGATATGCTGCTTGCGTAGCGGAAATGGGGACAGTGTGCGAGTAAAATGTTTCATAAACTTATTATGAGCGTCCCTAGAAGAATGGAATGAAGATGATCGAGTATTCATTCTATTCTGTTCAGTGTCATCAGGAACTGGGGAACGAGGAAACCTAGAGACACCGCCATGGCTCCGGATAGCCTTGGGTAAATGAAACCCATTGGGGTTGTGGGAATCTGAAGGTGAATTTTTCGATATTAGAGACGAGTTTAATACTTTGTTCAATTCCGGTATATTAGCGCCTTCATCAATAGCACAACCATGATTATACGATCGGTCAGCTTCGAATAAAGTCACACATTGAAACATTTGAAGGCGAGGAGATTGGCTAATAGACCCACAGTCTTCGTCAAATGTACCACAAACAAAATCACTCGGCTCAATCTCTGGAATACCACCATCAGGAGAGATGTTTAGACCGGGGAGTTGTAAGCGATCATTGGATTCAACAGAATCATGAGATGGTGGTAGAGCTGTAGGGTCAACAATACGAACAAAACTTTCAAAGACATCGAGTTCATCATCTTCGGAATCAACAAGACCAGTTTCATCATCAGAATGAGTATCTTCGTCCGTCATATCACGATTAATTTCATCTGCAAGCTCGCAGACATCGCAATGTCGAGGAGACAATGGGTAGTTGCATTTATGGTTCTCCTTAGCCTCCAGATTTGTTTCATAATCAACAGAGCTACCGTCGTAGTCATAATCGTGATCAGCATCACTAGCAATGTTAACTTCATCGTCGTCATCGTCATTATCATCGTCGTCATTATCGTCGTCATCGTCGTCATCATTATCATCATTATCATCATCACTGTCTTCGTCGTATTCCTCATCTTCAACGAATTTAAGCTCCAGATCCTTCTTAATCAAGTCACCGGTGAGCATAGGCTGAGAAATACTATGCGATGATTCAGTAGAAGATTCGTCAGAAGGAAGTACAAAGGAGATTTTTGGTGAAGATGGTTTAGTGGGCACGATCGGAGAACCGGAAGCGGAGCTATCGTCATGATTAGAGGGTAGAAAAGCGACTTTACGAGACCGGGTTCTCTCCGAAGACCGAGAACGATCAAAAGAAGTATCATGGCTGCATTGGTCAGGTATTGAATCATGATCGGAGAATAAAGCAGGCGCCCAGGATAAGGCCGACTTTTCAGATCGATCAGATCGATCAGAGGAGAGCCCAGGAGAGACCAAGAGACGGGTAAGCAAGGAACTTTGTGGTTGCGACATACAGGGGCGTTTACCAAAGGGAGAAATCTCTGGCCAGAAGTGGGAGTCTGAAGTCGAGGAAGATGCATGATTGGGGGACTGGTCATCATTACTAATGATTGAGTGTCGGAGAATACTATGATGAGGGGCAGCGCGTTGCGCTTGTCGATAAGCTTCAAGCGGATCGAGAGAGACTGGAGAGGCCTCAGAAGCCACACGTGGTGGGTCCACGAAACAGATGGTTTGTTTGATGGTCATTGCTTAGTGGCAAAAACAAAATAGGCAAGAGAACCGGTCAGTAAGCGGCGAAGCCCGGCATGGTACTAAAAACTCGGGGCTTATAGCAGTAAATATAGTGTAACCAATAGATCAAAATAAGAAAATAAACCAAGGAAGTAACAAGAATAAAAAATAATCAGTTTCAAGATTATTTAATACTAGTTATATAAAGAAAAGGCAGGGCACGGAGCGGCAGTCGGATTCGGGTAAATCGGAGAATAAAAAGTTGGGACGGAAGTGAGACGACTTGTTCTAAAGGGACAGGAAACTCTCAGAAAGGGTTCTGTTAGGGTAAGTTAGGCTGTACGAAAAGCAGTAATGCCAACAACAACAGAGTAGATATTAAAATAGTACTTAATAGCCAGCAGTTGATCGATTTATAATATAAGGTAGAGGTTTCGAGAAATTTATCGAGAATACACATATTTATACATATTATATAGTATAAAATACTACCGAGAGATGGATTTAAAGTTTCTCCGATACAGTCGCGGCAGGGCGGCCCGACTCAATTTGGAAAGCCTAAGGCCGAAATGGGATGATTGGAGGGAGGATATAGTAAGAGTTAATTAGTATGTACAATCCATCAATCGGGCAGCTGCGAAAAGTAATAGACGCCCGCCAAAAGTTGGCCGTAAAAAAAACAGGAAAAAAGCAAAATTGAAAAAGATCTACAATACTGGTTAATAGTAACCGAGGCTAATGTTGGATTATAAAGAAGTATTAAGTACAGTCTAGTTTGGTATTTGAGGTCTTCGATCGAAGCGGACGTACACACTGAGAGTAGCAGTTACAGAAATAATCTGGTGAAACGAAACCTTCGAAAACGAAGGTCTAGAACATCTATAGTTTCTACTAATAATTGAGAAAACTAGACCCTATAAGTCTAGCCGAACCTTTCTTGGCTAGTGAACGACTTCTGATTGGTGGAAACGATTTTTTTAAATGAGTCTTAGTTTTCATTAACTTTGCTTTCTTCGTTGATTGGGACCACACCGCACTATAACAAACATAGTGTGCACTTAGAGAGGGTCCTTAATTCTTAAAATAATTAACCTAAAACAAGTTTTGTCGTCAGCTTTCATGCTCTAGAATTATAACATTCATTAACTAAATCGTGCGACTGCTGGCAGATCGGCGCAGGCCTCTGAACCGCAGAATGTGTCCATAAGTGTTTTCATATGCCCGGACTATAGCTTCAGCGTACCCTAGCAGCATACGAAATAAGCGGCTCCAACAGTACTGGATATCGTGTTCTCGGTCGTCTAATAGTAAAGATGTATCTACTGGTTGAATCAACTCTGTAATGATGCGTGCCAAACATGGAGAGGTATATGGATATTTAGGCAGCGTTCTACACTGCTTGTGGCCGATGTCCAGATCATCATTGCGAATGAGCCAGCAATGCCCTCCTGCTTGTCGCACAACAGCGTACCGTTTAGGCACAATGATGCTGGCCCGATGGTAAGATGAATTTACCGAGAATCCCATTAGGCGCACCGAACTCATCTCACAAAACGCCGATAACCACCGTTGATTTGCGGGGGGATTGGTCCACAGATCTATACAGTACAAGTAGGGTAGCCACCTCACCACTTTTCCTTGGAACCACAAGCAATCGTCTAGTGAGATATTATCTACCACCAATTTTTCTAGTCGTTGAGGAATAAATTCTGTATGCACTCGCATCGACGGAGTCCAAGGTAGGTACAGTGTTTTTAGCTGCGACACAAACCTCGCCTCTTGTATTACATGGAGAAACTCGTTTGGATTAACATAAAACCCCTCTGACCACCACAGAAAGTGCTTTAATTCTGAAAATGCTGGATGGTGGATCAAGTACTGTCCCACCGTAGCATTCAATAACCCTACACATTGGTACAGCTCCAGGTATTTGTATCGAGCATAGAGTGGAATGGAATTCAAGGTATCAAACCCCAAATTGGCACCTAGCAGCATCAGATGTTGCAGATCAGGACACCTGGCCAGCAATCCGGCTAGCACATAAGAGGAGATAAAATAGCAACTATGCAGCTCTAAACGTCTAAGGGGCATAAAGTACGGATACCAATACTTCAGCTGCATAACATCCGGCACACCAAATGTGTTAGATCCATCAATTCGCAAATCATACAGTCGGGGAAGCTGGATGATCAAGCCCAGCATGGTCTGTACGTCGCAATGCAAAGTCGCTAGATAGAGCTCAAAAAACTCCAAGGAAGCCGCCGTGTTCAGAATCGCCAGAATGGAGTTATTGCGGACAATCACCAGTTCCTGGTTAGTACTGAGTCGCAGTTTCCTGTCCCGATCTAACGCTGCACACCGGGCTATGGTGAGTCGACAGAGTTTCCGGCGCAAGTCTGGCCGGCGGCTAATCATCTGCAAGTACCGATCCAGACACTGAGGGTCCAATATGGTCGGATGTTTAGCCACAATTTCCATCCCCAGATTAAAAAATCTTCGGCATACCGGAAGAACAGAGTACATGAACGCAGTCTGTTTGGCTAGGGGAGATACTATCGGACATAACACCCAGACGTAGTTGATGATATGCAACAGTATCTCATTGGGCAAGTCAAGCAGAGACCACATCTGCCGCCGAGCTGCAGAGGCGTCTGTTGGAAGTGGACGACGAGCGAGTGTGCAAGCCGAAGCAAAGAACCCTGGCCCTTTTTTTCCACTTTGACAGAAACACAAGCCAGCTGAATGTTGATTGAAATCGTGGATAAACAAGGACATGAACTACTATACCACGACGACCCATATAGGCATGCCAGAGGAATACCTCGAGCATAATATAATGATTTGGAAGATCAATATATATTTTTCAGAGCAGGGTTATGCCCCGAAAGTCGTTGTTGCCGAGCATGATGGTATTTTCCCTTTGGGTGGGAACGATATGCATAACCGGTTTGCATGAACCGTTTCATCGAATACCACTATATGAAATATCCGTTAGCGGTTGCACAGTACTTTACAATTATCTCTATCTCTTTTATGGATCTTGCACGCTTTTTAGACATCTCCTGTATAACTGTATTGTTGTCTGGACAATAACTACTTCCACTTTCTGGATTGGACTATAAGAAACCACCGATCATGTTGCTATTTTATTATTAAATGAGTCATTTTATCACCTTTATTCATTTTGCTCCTGTATATATTTCCGTAGTACTAGTTGCCAGGTTGCATCTTTGGTCGTAATGATAATTAAACGCATCATCGGCTCCACACTAGTTGGTATGTACTCATGCCATACCATCACAGCACAAAGCAAAAACACAATCACATACGATATTCGTTTTTTTTTAAAAAATTATATTTATCTATAGATAACAATCATGGACTATTTTTTAATTTGTAATTTTCCTTCTTTTTTTTGTGCCTCTCCTATTATTACTCTAAATTTACGCTCTGGCCCTAGCGCACAGCCGGGAAAGAAAACCTTGTTCGGTTTGCTCTTTGGGACATTAGGGCTATGAAAATTTCCTTTTCCTCAGAACTACGTCTTTCACCTCCCTGGTTTCTTGGAGATTGAAACGTACTGCAGGAGCAAATATCAAAAATGGCTCCTTCTTCGAAACCAGAATCTCTGCTGCAAAGAGTTGATGAGCTGGTCGCAGTTGGACAGGAAAATGCAGCTTTACAGATGCTGCACGAAACCATTGTGTCCAAACGGTCGAAATCGGCGGCCATGCCCCAACTTGAACCCATTATGTTGCGATTGATTGAGCTATGTGTAGATTTGCGTAAGACACAAATTGCGAAAGAAGCTCTTTTTCAGTATAAGAATGTCGCCCAGAACACCTCGGTTGTTACGCTGGAAACAGTGCTTACTCGATTCTTGACTCGCGCCGAAACCCGGCTCGAAGAGGCACAACAGCGCGCTGACGCTCTTAATGTAGACGTGGAAGACTTAGATGAGATATCTACTCCTCAGCAACTCTTGCTGGCTACCGTTTCTACTGACCAGATTCGTGACCGTACTGATCGTGCGGTGGTTACCCCTTGGCTGCGATTTCTCTGGGAATCTTACCGCATGGTTTTAGAGACTTTCCGAAACAATTCTCGTGTAGAAGTTATGTACCACCAGACTGTGGAACGTACTTTCGATTTTTGTTTGAAGTACAACCGCCGTGCTGAGTTCCGTCGACTATGTGACCTTCTCCGAACCCATCTACAGAATGCAGTCAAGTACCCAGCCCAGAACCATGCTATTGATTTGAACTACGAGCGTACGTTTGAGAGACATCTTGATATTCGATTTAGTCAGCTACGTGTCGCAGTCGACCTTGAGCTTTGGCAGGAAGCCTTCCGATCTGTCGAGGATATCCATACCTTGCTTACTATTTCTAATAAACGTAAGGCTAAACCTAACATGATGGCTACCTATTTTGAAAAGCTTGCTAAAATCTTTTTGATGTCTGATAATTATCTCTATCATGCTGCGGCTTTGAACCGTTATTACCATTTACTGCGCCAATCCCATCGCTTAGGTGCTAATGCCGATGGTGCTGATGCGCAGGTTTCTCTGGCCGACCAGGAAAAAATTGCTTCTCTGGTTTTGCTATCGGCTCTTGCTGTTCCCGATAACTCTGACTCAACTGGACGCGTAGGTGGTTCTTCGTTCGCTGGAGACTTTACCGATGCTAACAGTATTTTGGACATCGATGAGTCAAAGCACAAAACTGCGCGGCTTGCTGGTTTACTTAATGTAGCTCGTCCTCCAACTCGTGATGCTTTACTAAAAGATGCACTGAATAAGAATATCTTGAATAGGACTTGGCCCGAAATTCGTCAGCTTTACACTCTTTTGGAAACTGATTTCCATCCTCTCACCATTGCCAAGCAGGTGAATCCTATCATTACTCACTTAGCGTCTTTGGAAAACGGCGAGTTTTCTCGCTACCTCAAACCTTTGCAACAGGTCATTCTCTCACGTTTGTTTAGACAACTCGGTCAGGTATACGACGCTGTTAAGTTTGATTTTATTCGTGAGCTAACTGATCTTGCCCCTCCTCTAAAGCTCACCCCGGCAGCTTTGGAGCGATTTATTCTTGCGCAATCTAAATCTGGCGATGTTGTTATACGCGTCGATCATGTAAAGCGCATCTACACTTTCGATACTGATATTTTCGCCTTATCTGCTTCGAGATCTAGTTCCCGTTTACAAGAGACTCCCGCCGAGTTGGTGTGCAAACAAATCTCTCGGGTAGGAAAGTGTTTATTTACCGCATTGACCGATATTGACCAAGATTTGATAGAAAAGAGAGCAGCAGCCAAGAAGCTGGTATTGGACCGTGCAGCTGCTGGAGCAGCTGCTGAACATGCTCAAACTTTGCGTCGTAAGGAGCTTATTGAAAAACAGAGAGCTGAAGCTGAAGCTGAGCGACTACGTTTGGAGGAAGAGCAAGCCCAAGCTCGTCGTCAACGTATGGCTGAAGAAGCTGAAGCTGAGAGAATTCGCCAAATTGAAGAACAAGAGCGTCGTCAAGAAG
Source organism: Tortispora starmeri (assembly GCA_030574535.1). Classification (NCBI taxonomy): domain Eukaryota; kingdom Fungi; phylum Ascomycota; class Trigonopsidomycetes; order Trigonopsidales; family Trigonopsidaceae; genus Tortispora; species Tortispora starmeri. The sequence continues at coordinate 44,320 of JAJMFD010000004.1, read as the reverse complement.
AACATCGACTTCGTGAAAAAGAAGCCATCATGCGAGAAGAGAAGCGAAAGATGGCTCAGGATATGGTTGCTAAAGGGGTTAAGATTGATTTAAGTAAGATCGACGAGTTAGATACCGACGCTCTGCGCGATATTCAAGTGAAACAGATTGCTCAGGAATCACAGGAAATGACCACTAAAGCTCGACAGATCTGTAAACGTCTTGATTATCTTGAGCGGGCCTTGCGGCATGAAGCTAGACCTATCTGGGAAGCTGATTATGAAATCCAGAAGAAAAAAGACAAAGAGCAGCATGCGCTACAGTATAAAGCATTGGTTGAGAGAAGCAAGCGTGAGCATACTGAAAGAGTTCAACTTCGGGATCGGTTGTCCCATGTTCGTCCTGAGGCCGAAGAGCTTAGAGCTCGTGTGCTTGAACGCAAATCTACTGAAATCAAGAAGATAATGGATGAGGCCGCCAAGAAATTAGAAGAAGCAAAGAAAGCTCGCGTGGAAGAAGCCAAACAGCGCATTGCTGCTGAACATGCTGCCCAAGTCGAAGCCGAACGAGCTGAACTGGCCGCTAAAGAAAAGGCGCGTAAAGCTGCCGAGGAAGAAGCTGCTAAAAAACAAAAACAACTGGCCGAATTGGAAAAGTGGAAGCGCGAAAAGGATGCTGAACGGAAACGTCTAGAGGAGATAGCAGCCAAGCAGCGCAGAATCGAAGAGGAATTGGAGAGCAAACTTGCTGCAGGAACAGGTGGTAGTGGTAGTGGAACAGGTAAAGGTAAATTTGTACCGTCGTTCCGGTCACGATCTGAACGAACTTCGACGTCTCCTTCCGCGGGAGTTTCGAGGCTATCTCCGCTCCCTCCTGCGCGATCTTCCCCGGAAACAAATGGAGCTGCCAGAACTGAAACTAGCTCGGGCAAAGGCAAATATGTTCCTCCATCTAAACGAAACCGGAACTAGAGATTACTACGACTACCCAGAAAATATGATTTAATCAAATTGTTGAAATATGAAGACTATTAATAGCAATCGTAATTACGATGGATACAGTAATTAAGTTATTTACTGCTGAAGAACTTCTTGCATTCACATAAATTGATTGGCCAATCCTAAGGATTAACGCAGGGCAACAGATTAAAAAGTTAGTAAATCATTAAAGTTTGCAGGCCACGAAATGATGTAGAGTTTTGATTGGATATGATTAGGGAGATGAATAGCCACTATTCGGTTTCAGCGAATCAAAGACGAGAATGGGTAGAGGGGACAACATCAAAGAGCGCTTCCACCATAAAACGGGATACCGCTAATCCCTTCTTTCTACATTACCATAAATCTGCTAGAACCGAATTGAACATTGCCAAGTTTAATAGCAGAACTTACAGAGGTTTTGGAAAAATGTCAAAATTAAGCCCAGTCGAAAAATCTTACCGGAAAGCGAGCACTTCGACTCCAAAGAACTCACATGCTTGCCGAGAAGATACGAGCAGTTCTGAGAATCGTACCACACCACCACCCCAGGACGATGATATCGAGGAAGATATTCTTCGGCTCCAAAGACTGGAATATACAAACGAGAAAATTATCGAAGATATTCACCGTCCCCGAATTCCTGTATCGGAAGCCTGTAAGAGTTTGCTGACCTTTGTCACGACCACCAGAGACCCAATGGTTACACACCAATGGGGCGAGCTACCAAAAAGCGAAGATCCTTATGTTCGCCCGAACCGGCGGCACCCGTCACGCACGCAGCATGAAAGTGCAAATTGCTGTGTCATATGCTGAAGATGGACGTTATCTTTTTGCTGGGATTTGCGATTGTTTTAGGTGTGCACACATCGACGAATCGAGGTGCCTAATCCGCAACTGATAGCCAAGACCAGACCGAACCCTAGAATAGCCATACTGACGCCGAAGACTGTAGATGGGGCTATTTGAATACTTAGCAAGGATACACGTGTCACCGTGCAGATGTCCCGTACTGCTAACAACCCATTTTCGGCTGCCGCAGCAGCACAGGATACTATGGCTTCTGGAGTAGTTGAACAGTCACGGACTTCACCATAACCCCCGGCAGTATTCATACAGATACTTTGGCCACCAAACATAGCAAATGTAGGGAACAACATAGCTGACGTTAAAAATAAAATACCGATAGATGTGCAGACCGTGAAAGCGGCTCCCAGTAGTAGCGCCTGCGGCGAACTATCCCGTACCGCAATGGAAAATATTTGGAAAACCACCAAACGTATTCCTGACGCACAAAGCCCAGCAATCGCAGAAAAATAGAGCCAAACAATAACAACACCTAGAATAAGAACTCCAGCCAGCAAACCAAAAGTAGAGGATGACGAATGAAACACTTCTGCTAGGGTATTTAAGCCATATATGAACCCAGAGTACCCGGAATTTTGACCATCAGTAGAAAACCTCATTTTAGCACGATAGGCACCCCAGTCTTCAAATGAGCATCCGAGTAAAGTGGAGGGATGATTTATAGTGAAATCACTCAAAGACAGGAGCAAGGCTGCGATAATGAGAACGGAGAATAGCAAAAGGAGAGTACCCAAAGTTGCCCGGAACACAAACCCCAAACCAGAAAAAAGTGTATGAATTTTTAGTTGTTGCTGTCGCTCGTTTTCACTGGCACGCTGTTCGGTGCGGGCTTTTCGGGTCAAGGTACGTTCTTCTCTTTGCAAGGTAGCATAAGCCCGACGATCTCGCGCTGGCCATTCGGACAGCAGCTGATTACGAGCTTCAATGGCTCGTTGCTTTTCACGATTAACGCTAAGAGCCAGTCGTGTAGCATCAGAAACACCAGACATGGTGGCCAGAGAAACAGTAGACAAATGGCGGGCGTGCAACAAGGGAGAAGTCTCAGACTCCTCTTCATCCTCCTCCCGCGGAGCGATCGGAGATATAAGTTGAATTGGCCCGACTAAAAGACCAATATCTACAGTATATAAATGGCTAATTAGAGACAGAAATAACAAAATACCAGAAAACCAGGCAGTAGAATGGAGAGAGAGCCCAACCGCGACAGCCGAGCCAGCTAAAACAGTCAAAATGACAATAAACAACAAAGTGTACCGAACGGCCACATGAAGTCGAGTGTTAGCAGGAATCTCGTCATCTTCTTCTTCATACCAAAAGTAGGCAAACGGTACGGCGATCAGGATCAAGAAGGCATCAAGCACTAGGAGGCAGTAGTAGGCTGTCTCAATAGCAGCATTAAGAGTCTCGAGAGCATCATCTGTGGCCCATGCATACCGTAAACCAGTAGATACATCGACAGTAGAGCCTGCTAAATACACATCTAATGGAAGTAGAAGAACCGTGGCCAAGGCGGCCGTCAAGGTCACATGTACTACGGTCAGAGTCAAAAGATTGGTGGCAGAAGCGGCCAAGGATCGAGTCTGCAAGTTAGAACAGCCACAGAAAAAAACAGCTAGACAATTCAATTAATACTTACCGTCACACCAGAGATCAAGGCAGATACGCAGAGCAGAGCTGCCAGCAATACGAACACGTACATCTTGATGGATCGAAGGACAGGAATTATGTCACGTGATGGATTGGAGAAAAGAGTGAACCTCTAAACCTTAGCGCTGAAGTAGTTTGTCGACCTTGAACCCGAAGTCGAGGCTTCACCAGCAAATGCACGTTTGTCGCGAATTAACTCAACCTACCGCGGTTGATGCTTGTGTGACATGCAATTTCACCAGCAACAAGGCCGTCAACCTGATTGTGGCCAGGTCTGCTCTTTTGCAAATATTCCAAGTTATGGTTGAAGAGGATCGAACCAATTTGGAGACTGAAATTATTGATGACCGCCTAGAAACTGATGGCGAGTTTTCTGCTGGTTTAACCCTGGATAGCATGCAAACAGCTGCGAAGCTTCATTTGGTTGCTCAATTTGATCTAGCTGCTGTTGTTACATCTCTTGCTGCTATACCACAGCCCAACGAACTTGACTGGCTAGTGTTGGCTACCGGCAAGGCCAAATATTCTGTGGTGCGTTGGGATATACAAAATGCTTGTTTAGAGACGGTATCATTGCACTCATATGAACATTTATGCTATACATCTCTATCCAAGTCTACCACTACGCACAAGGACTCCCTTACCCCGGGTGCTGTGCCCGAGGTTGTTCAAGATCTTCAACACGACTCTCTAGGATTACCTCCCAAATTACTGGTCGACCCTGACTGCTCGGCTATTTTGCTTCGATTTGAACGGGATATGTTGGCGGTCCTGCCCTTTTGTTCTTATAGTGGTAACCCGAATGATCCTCAGGTAACTCCCCTAGAATCCGAGGATTCTGACCCTATCTACATGCCTTCATATGCTCGATCAGGCACTCAATTACACCATTCGATTGGCCAGATTGTTGATGTTGTCTTCCTCTATGAATATAATGATCCTACTCTCGCGGTTTTATCTTGTCCTCTACCTTCCGCCACTGGTTTACTACCCCTGCATAAAGATACTTTCCAACTTACCATACTCTCATGTGATTTCTCTGCCCGCACCTTCATTCCAGTTTTGTCTATAAACAAACTTCCCATAGATTGCGAGTATATTATTCCTGTTAGAGGTCCTGCCGGTGGCTTGATTGTTATTGGCGCCAACGAGGTCATTTATGTAGCCCCGTCTGGCAAAATCATAGCTGCCCCCGTTAACGGGTTCTCTACTCTAGCCACTGATTTAACTATGCTTCTTGGAGATAGATATGCATCTCTAAATCTTCAATTAGAGGAATCCATTGGAGTGCATCTAGCTCATCGAAATGATATAATATTATTTTGTAAAGATGGCCGCTCTGTGGTGGTAACCCTACAACTTAATGGTTTGTCTGTCGATACTTTCAAAATATCTCCCTCAACCATTTCTATTGCTCATCCCCGCCAAATTTGTGCGTTCGCGACAATACCTTTAGTTTTTGCGTCATCCTATTCTTCAGATGCTCTGTTGATGTCCTGGAATTCAAAAATGCTCACTGCTTCAGCAGGAAATGCTAATTTGACCGAACAGGACGACGAAATGCTTCTTTATGGTGAATCGGCAGATGACACAGATGAGAATGATGACAAACCATTAACACTGACTATTCAAGATCGGTTGACTAATCATGGTCCAATTATTGGTTTGGCCATAGGGAAATGTCCCGGAAAAATTCAGGCCGTTGATGATCAGTCTTATAGTGCTACCCATGAAGTAGCCGCAGCACGTGGCGCAGGTCTGGGACACTCTGGCATTTCAGTATTCAAGCAGCATATATCTTTTGAGAAGCGTTTCCAGTTTTCTTCTCCAGGATGTAAAGGACTTTGGGTGGTCTCGCCTCGTGATTTTGACTCCCTCGTAACAGTTTCGGATAACGATACTAATAATCGAGACAAAATCATGTTTGTATCTGGACTCGACTCTACTCGCTTATATAAGGTCCAAAGTCATGGCGTTGAACCATACCATGCAAAGTCTGAGTTTCTAGAAGACGACGCTACTATCTTGGTTGATACACTATTGTTTGATGCAATAATTGTGCAAATCACCCCCATTGATATTAGATGTTATAGCAGTGACTTCTCGCTCTTGCAAATAATCACTCTTTCGAAAGAAATTCTCAATCGTTACAACAAACGGGTGCGCAATGATGACATAGGCGATGATATACTTGGACCAGATGACTCTACTTCCAATCCTTTAGTTGCTGCTTACTTTGCTGATCCTTATCTGACTACCATTTTTGAGGACGGTGATATAAAACTGTATAAAGCGGATGCGTCGACAAAGTATCTTTCACCGGTACCACTTCCAGAGTGGACAACTCAAACTTCTTTCCTGGCTGCATTTTCTAGTCTGAACCAGACTACTGCTTTAGAGGGATTACTTTCTGCTGGCCATGTCCCTCAAGGCTCTGCGACTGCCGATAATACTGACAACGAGGCTAGTGCATTTTTGGCGGAAGCACAGTCAGAGCAGTTAAGTAAGGCGTACCTGACGCTACTAGGTACTAACGGTATTCTCTATATTATAAGTTTAGCTGATTTCAAAGTGGTGGCTCATATACCAGACTTTGTTTTCTTGCCAGATAGGGCTGAAAGCTTACCGGGAGCCCCTAATGAAGTGGGTGCTCTACACTCTAGTGTAGCGTTTCATGATATGTTAGTATCTGATCCCCCCATTGAAATTTGTATATATAATACTTCTCAGAACTTCGTGTCGCAAGACCTTCTGGTTATTCATACTTTACAAGGTAATCTTGTCATTTATTCCATTTCAGAAGATAAGGGCAATATAAAACTCTTCAAGATTCCTAACTCTATACCGGCAAAGCCGTTTCGAACCGCTGAGGAACAGTCACCAATTTTTGGTACAGGATTGCTTAAGCGTCGAATGAATGTCGTACATGGAATTCTATTCACCAGAGGTCTTTCTCCGATGATTGTTGCCCGCTCGCCTTATTCGTTACCTGCTGTATACCCTCTTGGCGACTTTACAGGATTGACTGGGGTTAGTGAGTATCAAACAGAGGCAGACTTCCAAGGGCTGATTATCAGCGATGGACTGGGCACGGTTGCGGTATGCTCTTCGGAGTTACCGGATCTAAGTGCTGGCTGGCCTGCTAGAAAATTTGATTATGAAGACTTAGATGCAGTGACCGGAATTAGCTACTATCCTTCTGGGGTGTATGTCCTTGGAGGATCCCAGGAAATAGACTTTGAGCCCCATGATGAGAATGGTGTTAAGTTGCTTAACGCAAACGTAGCCGAACCGGCTCCAAAAACGAGTAGATCGATGCTAAGGCTATTTAACCCAACAAGATGGGACAAACATATTGATGAGTACTGTTTTAATGACGGAGAGGTTATTTATGATCTCAAATCCTTTCAGCTCGAACTTTCTGAAGAAAATGCTGATAGTAATAAGAAATGGATGATTTGCGTGGGGACTGGAATTCAGCGAGGCGAAGACTTACCGGAACAAGGAGTTTATTATTTATTTGAGGTCATTGGAGTTGTTCCAGATGTAGACCAGCCAGAAAGAACGTCTAAATTGAAACTGCTGACTAGTGAAACCTCTACCAGCCCAGTGACCAATGTCTGTGAAGTGAAAGGGAATTTGCTAACCGTCCAAGGATTAAGAGCTACACTTCGGAATATGCACGAAGATAACAGTTTAGCTCCATTAGCATTTCTAGATTTAGCAGGGGCTTCTTCCGATGTGAAATCTATTAAAGGACTTGTACTGTTTGGAGATCTGCTGCAAAGCCTATGGTTTGGCGCATTGAATGATGATCCGTATCTAATGTTGCTCTTTTCGAAGGATAGTGCCAGACTTCATGTGATTGCCGCAGATTTTACTGTGAATAACCAAGATTTATACTTTGTGGCTGCTGATGTTGCCGGTGCTTTGCATATTTTGTTGTATGACCCTGATGACGTGAAGTCATTTGCCGGACAGAATCTTATTCATGTCTCTGAATATTTTCCTGGAGTCCATATTCAGTGTTTGCATATGGCTCCAAGCTTGGAAGTGAGCGATGATGTGTTTCAGTACATTTCCGAGAGTCGGGGTCTATGTATTGGGGGGACTCGTGAAGGTAATCTGGTAGGAATTAGTCCAATCAACGAAGGAGAGTACCGTCGGTTCAATTTCGTGCAACAACAAATATACAATCGTCTTGACTCACCAGCAGGGTTCAATGAGCGAGCATTTAGAACACCGGCAGAAACCCACCGAAAAACTTGGAGTGCGGTCCCTCGATCCGTGATCGATCACAAAACCCTTATCCGGTACCTGAACCTGGACCGCAAAAGCCAGTTTGACATGACAAGTCGATACAATCAGTTTCGAGAGCAATCATTTTGGTCCGAGTTTTCTGAACTGTATTGGGCCTTCAATTATCTGTAAACTAAAATTGTTAAAAAGTATGGTAAACTACCTTTAGTTTATGTATATTATGTATGCCCGTAAACGTATGCTCGAGGTCCCAAAACGACCTCCCCCCGGCGGGAACCTGGAAATAGACAATATTATCTCGACATGGTAAGTCTACAAATCCCAGCTTTGTTTTCGTTTTGGGCACAATTGAACTAACGCAGTCTGAAGAAGTATTTGATGCGGCATTAGACCTTTTACGGCGGACTGATCCGCATAAAGTGGGCGAGAACGTTGTTAGACTATGCCAATTGGCGCCGGATCTAGCTGAGGATCTATTGGCAACTGTAGACCAACCTTTAAAAGTACAGACCTGTTTGAAGACTGGCAAACAGTTTTTAGCCTGTGACTACAATCGAGATGGAGATTCCTATAGGAGTCCATGGAGCAATGAGTATCAGCCGGCTCTAGCTGACGGAGCTCTTCCCTCACCGGAAACTCGAAAGCTGGAAGAAGCTGCTGGAGAAGCTTTTGATATTTATAGAGAACTATATTATGAGGGTGGCACCTCGTCGGTATATCTTTGGGACCAGGATGATGGAATTGCTGGAGTTATTCTTTTCCGCAAGGAATACAGTGCCACAACTTGGAATTCCATTCATGTGGTTGAGGTCCTCCCTAGAGGTGGTTCGGCTACTTATCGCCTTACTAGTACTATTATTCTGAATCTCCATAGTGCTAAAGCTGGTGAACTGGATTTGTCTGGCAATATCACTCGCCAAGTGGAACAGACTCTGCCGGTAGAGTCTGCATCTACCACACACATCGCCAATCTTGGTCGCATGGTGGAACACAGCGAGTCGAAGATGCGCAATCAATTGCAGGAGGTTTATTTTGGAAAGGCCCAAGATATTGTGGGGGAAGTCCGCAGTGTGGTCCCGTTGGAAGTCGCGGCCGAGGAGGAATCTCGGCAGCGAAAGTTGGTATCTGACATGGCCCATAATTGAGTAAAATGATATAATTACTTATAATTATAGAACTGCTATTTTCCTAAGTAGAAAGCTAATAATTTTCAGACTGATTCCAGGTAAGCGGCATGTTTTAGGTCGAGCAGTTCTGTCTCCAAATTAACGTATTTGCCTTACTTATACTCTTACTTGTTTATTATCTGCATCCATTTCCAGATGGACAAATCAGAAGTATCTGCCCCATCGAAATCCACTCTGGTATCAACTGGACTGGTAGATAGTCATTTACAGAAAATATCCGAATTAGAAAATCGTATCTCACAGATTTTAGATCATGCAGCCGATGCGATCGATGCAGTGAACAGCCCCGAAGCGAACTACGAAGATAAGTTCCGTACCGCTATTACCAATTACTTTGATTGTCTCGACTGCATCTCTTCCAACATAAAGAGTGAGATAGATGCTCTAAGTCGAGCTGATATTGTTCCTGCTTCTATTCGACCTAAATCTAATATCGCTAACCGCCGGAAACAAACCGAGCTCTTCGCCTGGCTAACAGATTTTATGAGCCGGCATAAGATATCCATGCCTGAATCTTCTCTACATACCAACGACTTGATGGCTGAGCATGATCTATTTGATGAGCCAAAACAGGTACCTCATTCGATTTCTGCCACTATGTCTAATACTGATCAAGAGCCGTTAATAATTCCTGAATCGCTGCCAAAAGACGAGGTAAATGACGACGAAGATGATGAATTGTTTCAATCTGCAGATCTTCCTATGGACAGTATGGGCCCCGATTTTATGGATTACACTACAGCCCCTGATGAACCATGAATAAATACATAATTAAACTGACAAATGGGCTGATTATCTATATCATATTTTGTCATATTCTGGTCTATGTTCAATCCTCCTCATCTGTACTATCCCATTCCTGCTCGGTTCCAGCCGGCTTATTATCCGCAAAATATCGATCCTGATCCTCGATAGCGTCTATGTATGCTTGATCATCATCTTCTTCCTCTTCTTCCTCTTCTTCTTGCACCGAATCTACCAGAGACATTCCCAGCTCAAGTTCTCCAACCTCTGGAACCGATTGGCCAATCTCTATCCTACCCTTTTGTGACAAGTCCAGGTACGGATCCGCATCACTACCATGATCAGAGATTTTTCTTAACCCTTCATGAATAGCATTCTCAACCATCATATGATTGCGAATAAATAGTATCTTCGGATACGTGGCCAATTCTCCTTGCACCAACATTCGGGCCAAGCGCTCTCGAGTCGGATCCGATAAGATGTAGATGAGATCGGATGGGGTGGTTTTCGGCGAAAGGGTCACAGTCCCTTCAAACCTTTGGAGGAATATATCGGTCAAGTTCTGTCCTGTTATTTTAGGCAGAAGTTCCAAATCTTTTAGGACTTTCATCCATTTCCCCATATCCAATTTAATGTACTGCTCTAAGGCACTACCCACAAATCCTCCCCGCCAACCTTTACCTTTGCGATGAAGAACTGGTTGGCCAATAGAACCTTGAGGTGAGTAGAAAAACAAGACCACATGGGGATTAACCTGTGATACTATGGAAAAATTCACATTAAAATAAGTATTCAAAGAGCGTAGCGGGATATCGGTGCGGAAACTGCCGTCTCTCCATTTATTACCAAAGCTATAAGGCATGAGATATCCTTCTGGTGATTTCACCATCAATACCACTGGGTTAAGTATTCCTGGAACAGCTGCAGAAGCCAACACTGCCGACCAAATCACAGCGTTAGGAGACGTGACATAGTTGCAAAGAATTACAGGAGAATTGGGATCTGCCGGAACAGTTGAAATATTAAGCACTTTGCCGGTTCTTTCGTAAGCCTCTTTAAATGTCAAACTGCCCATAGTGAACCAACTAGCTTTCCGAGCCCATTGGACTGCATCGTAACGAGCACCAGTTGACCACCATCGTTTAGCCTGAACCAATAAGCTCTCCTCACAGGCGGTGATTTTATCTGCCAGTTCTGGAACCAGTACTTTGCGTAACTCCTCATCCGTACGAGTACAAACCAAGCAAGCAACTAAACCTCCACCAGATGTACCGGTAATGATGCGAGGTAATAAATCTTGGTCCAACAGAGCTTTCACTACGCCAAAATGATAGTAGGCATAAGAAGCACCCCCACTAAGGCATAGAGCAGAATTACCAAAATTCTTCAACATACTATGAAAGAGTAGAGACTTTTGCGAATTATCCAAGGCAGACGATGTGCTGACATAATTTAGACACTCCACTGTTTCAGCACAGAACTCGGTCACCAGATCCTTAGTGCCGCAGCAGGTTTGACTGTACAAAGTAGCATTACCGATTCCACAGAAATTGTATTTGACGCAAGATTCGAGAATTGAAGCGACCTTCTTTGGATCGTTTCCATGTCTAGCAGCTCGAAGGTGCTCCAAGGTCCGCAGCACTGTTCTGTAGTTGTATAAGCTAGATTTATTATGATGTTTCCATTCCTCTACCCCGAGATAGTTATCCAACTCTAAAGCTGCTTGAACCCATTGGTCATATGTCCGCGCCTGGAGTAACCGCTGACGCAAGACCCGCAATTGACCGTAGCTTAGACAAACTGTTTCGTAAATACTAACATATAACCGAACAAGAAAGTATAGAAAGCTTAGAGAGATCAGCCACAGCATAGAAAGTATCAAAACCGGCCATCTTAGAACTCTATATCCTATTCCTTGACGGTTCCCATCCAAGCTAACACTTTTAGTCCGCTTTAAAGTACGACGAGGACGAGATATCGGCTGGTTGACTGGGCTCCAATCATTTCTCGACCGAATAAATTCGACTTTCGGAGTTAAGGAACCAGATCCAACTGAATCTGCCGCTAACGCTGCTTCAAAAGCAGCAATATCAGTCTCATTTATATAATCACGGGAAAAATCAGCTCCATCTTCCATTGTGGTCTAATAGAAACCCAGAGATCTGGGGTGTAGATCAAGGGTGCAAGGCTGTGATTGGGCGGGCTTAAAAGCACTAAGATTATCTCACACTAACCACAAAAATGGGCCGGCTGGACACAGCGGCTGGTTTATCCCAAATATATATCCGGGATACGCACACTTAAAATAAAACAAAGCAATGGGGTCGAGATCAATGAATTGGTGGGGGGCTGCAGAGTGTTTTGTCGCTGGTGGCCAGGTATATGCCGGTTTCCAAGTTTCGAGTTCTGGTTATCGAGTGCATGTGACAGACCTAGAGAAGGCATGGGGCGAGCGGATTTCGGCCGACCAACTAGCATTACGGCTAAAGCAGCTCAATGTGTCGGTAGATATACGTACTGATGAGCAAAAAACTCAGTTTTGTGTTTTTCTTCAAAAGATGTTTCGCACTCGATGTGCAATGGAATCTGCCCCGGTGATTTGTTCAGAGGAGATGGATCTGATCTGTCGCGATAAGGCCCACGGTATAGCTTGGAGTTTCCAGTTGCGGCCAGAACCTGCCCAGTATGCTTGTAAGGAACTCTTAATGTATGCTTTGAATGCATTTGACCTACAATCTAGCATAGTGTTGCATTTGCAAACTTTGTTAGAAAGGAAAGATTACCACCTAAAGGCATTGCAAAACTCTCGACTAATCGACGGTATGCCTGCTTACCAACCTAAACGGTACCAGACCGAGCTTTTGTCTTATGACCCAAATTCTTTCACACCACAAGGAACCGGATCAACAATTGCGGATATTATTCAACTAGTGGACAAATACAACTCTACAACACCCGAGGTTTCGGTTCCAGGATCTGGTGCTGCTATTGCTACTACTGATGTCACGAGCCCCCAATCTTCTATATCGCCAATTGGTTCTGCAACCTTAGTACCGTCCGTACCATTAAAGACAACTACACCTCCTGTTAGTAACCCAGGGAAAAGGAAAGCTATTCCCTCTACTATTGGTGGTAAACCAGCCACTAAGAAGATAACCTCCTCTACCCCAGAGGCTAAACCTGTCAAAAAACCAATCTCCTCTATAATTGGAAAGAAGGTTTCCGCAAAAGTCTCGGAGATTGAGGATTTAAAAGTACCAACTTGTGACAGTGATAATCCCCAGAATAAGAGAACGAATGACTCAAAACAATCTGTCGGACCAGTCCCCCAAAAAGTTGTACGAAAAAGATTAAAAAATTTACGATAAAGATTGTTGGTGTTCTTGGAGACACCGAGTTGATGACAAACAACTCGATGTACTATGATGCACCTTTGATATAGCAGTCTACTCTAGCGAGCTAGAAGGTAGGATATGCTCCAGACATAGGACCGAACCCAAAACGGGACGGAAAAAGTCGGTTTTCTGTAGAACCAGAAGAAGCGGGTCCTAGACTGCATAGTACGGAGTATATTATGCAGAATATTGAAAAACAAATTCATTAAAAAATTAAAAAGTAGAAATGATAAAGACAAGGGCAATGTTAATGATCGAGTTCGGCATCACACAATTGATCAAAGAGAACCTTCCATTCTTCAATTAAATGATTAGGAGTAGGTTTTGCATGAGAAATATCTTGTAACAGAGTGGCTTCTAAATTAGTCCAAGTTTGTAACCAAGTATGAATCAGTGACTTTGCGGGTTTTGCTGCACGATTTTTCGTTTCAACGATTTTTTGAACCTCAGAATGGAGGGCGAGTTCATTGGCCAGCACCAATGATGACTGTTTAGGCATATCACCTAACCGACGAAGAATAGCAGAAAATATAGAAACCCAAAAGCGCCGAAGTGTCTTAGCTATACCATTGAATGTGGCTGGTGTAGGTGTGATATTAATGTACTGGCGCTCAATTGGGTCGGGGAACTCTTGGTTGAGAATGCGATCACAGGCAGAGGAGATAGATTTTTGAAAATGATCGGAAACAAAATTAAAATGGTCGGCCAGCGACTTGTGCATATTATTGTGCGAATAAGTGTCAGGAGTCTTCGTACCCGTGGGGATTGTATGCATGTTGGAATGATCCGCTACACTGTCCATATCTATATCCATATCATCAGCGAAATCTTGGGTAGAAGGGGTATGTGAAGGTGTAGATCGGAAATTATAAGAGGAAAGTTCCTGCATTAAAGATGTTGCAGTCAAGTCTGGAGAGTAGGAAACCACCGGGATGTTTAGCACCAAAGCCTTAACAGCCAGGTTACGATCATCCGAAAGCAGAAGAACCGGTAACCGTTTAGCTAACGATTCACAGCAATCAAGAATAGCATCATCTCCATGAAGTATTGGGGTTGCCAAGCTTGCTTGCGGCTTTGGCTGGCCATATATAGCCGGATCAGCATTCCCAAATACCTCAGCCAGCCAGGTGTTAGCGATCCTGGCTAGTCTGGCAACATCAACTGAGGAACAGGGGGTTTTTGAGGTTTTCAAATGATCAAGTTCCTGTACCACGGCCCAGGGAACTACTAATACCACGTTATTTTGTTGACATTGAATCTTTATGGATTGTATAAGCGCGAGATGTGAAAGCACAAAGTTTGTATCCAGAACCAAAGCCACATTGGCCGAATAAGTGTCCAAAGACCGCGAGAGCGGCACTTTAATAAAGGATTTATGAGGAGTAGAACGTTGTTGGCTAACAGTAGCTGTGATCTCGGCAATCAAAGCCGGATCTGAGACATCCGTCATTTCTACATCGGTATCCATACGGCATGGTAATGAATAAGGATGGGTGTTGGAAGGAGAAGAAAGTGAACAAATCTCTAAATCGAAACAGTCACCGGTTATTTATGAAACCAGCAATTCTTATAAATCATAAGGGTGCTCACCATTTTTGGTCTATTGTAAAATAGATGAATATTTAAAACAAAGAAACAAAGAAACTACGGTCACTGTCTGAGTGATACATTTCAGAATTAGAGAAGCAGTAAGTCTACAGGGCTACAGCAAAAAAATCGACATCAATAGATTATCCACGCACAAGCGCGAATTAGCATCGTTAAAGTCCGGGGACAGAAATAACTTCGTTAGTTGGCCTTGCGAGCCGCCTTGGCAGCCTGGGCCTGGTTGTCCTTGGCCAAGCCTTTGGCAACGCGGTTCTCCTCCATCAAGAAAGAACGGATAATGCGCTGGCGAACGCAGTTGGAGCAGCGAGATCCACCGTAGGCACGTTGAACAGTCTTTTTGGTCTTAGACAGTTGAGCAAGCTGACGAGGACGAACAGCAGCAATTCCAGGAAGGGGAATACCACAGTCTCCGCATCGAACACGGCGGGCAGCCTTCTTGATCTGCAAATAGCGGAGCTTTCCACCGGGAGTTTTAATGATTTTAACCCGGTTGGATTTAGTGTTATAGGCTTTGCGTGTACGGTAGGTGAGACGTTGCACCATATTTGGTTATGTGTAAGTAGAGATGGATGGGTGGATTCGAGGTTGGTAGCTACCTGCGTGGGAGTAGTTATCGTGACTTGGGTGACATGAAACCCTAGAGTAGCTATAGGGTTGATACCCCCACAGCACTTAGCTCGCCCCAGCCAGATTTGTTCTGCTCAAACTAAAAAAATAAAATAAAGCAAAATAAGTTAACCAATTATTGTTCCTAAATTGTATATGAATAAATAACTATATGCACGGATTGTAGCAAATGAAGTGCACGGTATGGTCGATGGCAGGAGCGCTGGAAGCCATTGATTATGTTAACGCATCATAAGCCGCGGCATAGTAATGCAATTATACCTGAACAGAGCTAGTATACGTATAATATCGAGATTTGTAATAGTTTATTGTATCGCCTAAACAATTGACAGATTTACTCTAATGCGACGGCCTCGACTTCGACATCGACTCCTAAAGGAAGGGTTTTAACCGCCACGCAAGATCGAGCAGGGCGGATTTCTCCAAAGTATTCCACGTAGACATCATTAAATTCAGAGAACTTAGACATGTCGGTAAGGAAAATAGTAAGCTTGACACTCTTGCTAAGGTTGGATCCAGCCGCCTCAAGAATAGCTTTCACGTTTTCAATGCATTGGCGTGATCGGTCGCCAAAAGTACCTTCCACCATCTTTCCTTCACCAGTCATAGGGATTTGTCCAGAGACATAGATAAACCCACCGGCTTTGATGGCTTGAGAGTAAGGAGCAGCGGGAGGAGGAGCATTGGTGGTCGAGATCTCTAGTTAGTTTCAGGAGTAACATAATATCAAACCCGACCCCTTTCCGGCAATTTCATAGTTTACCTACCTTAGTAGTCATTGTTCGGAAATGCTGAGACAGGAGACGCAGTCTTTGCATATAGGAGCGCGGACCAAGCGGGGGAACGAATGTAATTAGTGAGTTCGGTACGAGGAGGATGGTAGTGGTGGCTACAAAAGGAAAACTCTAATTCTTGAGATTCCCTTCTCTCTCACCACCACCTAATGCCTAAAAACAAGTCCGCTAAGAAATCCTCATTAGTTTCTTTGCTGACCAAGCCATGGTGTTTTTATTGTGATAAAGTTTATAATGATGCCAATGTACTGATAGATCATCAACGAAGAACTCATTTCCAATGTGAAAAATGTAACCGACGACTAACCTCTGCGGCTGGGTTGTCGGTACATATGAGCCAGGTTCATAAAGAACAACTCACTAAAGTTAGAGGAGCTTTACCTAATAGAGATAGTCCCTTGCTGGAGATTTCTGGTATGGAGGGAGTGCCTGATGCTGCTTTAGCCCGACACCAGGCATCTATAATTGCTTCTACTGGCAAAGAAGCCGAATTTCTACGATTGATTCATCGGGCTCAGGCACAACAGGTTGCTCACGCCCGGAAATTACTGCTCATTCCATCGAGAGACGAGTTAAAGGCAGCTGTCCAGGCCTGGATATCACGGTCTGCCCAAGAGGTACCCAAAATCTCTCGCACTATTAAGATCGATTCAGATTTCTTAAATATTCCTCCAAGTCTCGAAACTAAGCGCCGACCATGTTTGCAGACGCCTGTAGTGCTATATGACTACGGCGATATTAGTCAGTACTCACAAAAATTCATTATACCCACAGACCATTGCCCCGAACCGGACTTCTCGCTTTCACTAATTGAAGACCTCGTCTAAATTCTTTGGAAAGAGCGCTTAAACCGGAAATTCAACTCTAAGATGCCTTTATCAAACCGGGTGGTGAATGCACTATACTGTTTTGTTGATTTATCCCACTCCTTGTCTTCGATGCGGAACGCAATATCTTGGTAAGGTTCTCCAGCTGAGAATCTGATCACACAATACTTTGATGGGTTGGGTTTCGGCTTTATCAGTTTATACGTTGGAGTTTGAGACACTGGTAGCGCAGGATAGTATATTTTGAATCTGTACCCTTGCACGATCTTTGGCGGCGGTTTTTCTGGAGTATAATGTGCTCGATTGTACTCGTTCCATTGGTACCCCATCAACACCCGGTTGAAACATTTGGGTTTGATTCCCGGTTTAGACACGTCATCTAATGTGACTTCGTCGTTGAATAATTCTTCGTTCTCAACTCCTCCATCCCATGTTGGTCGTTCTTTTGAATCAACTACATCCATTTCCGACACTACTTCAGGTTCACCAGGCCCCGGCTGGCTAGGGTTAGTACCTTTTTTATCTGAATAGGAACTCAGCGTCTCAGAAATAGATAACTCACGTCGATACTTTAATCGTTCAGCAATTGCTTTTTGATATACATTTTGTAGAGTATTTTCCGCTTCTTGCTTCTCAATCAATAAGATTACATTTCTCCAGTACTGCGGATCGTCTAGACCAGAATCTTGCTCTCTGATAGCTTGTAGTTTTAAGATATCCAGCTTTTTCTCCGTAGATACAACCTTAAAAACATCAGCTTCAACCAGATCAAATGGATCATTAAAATGAATGTCGGTGCTGTACTGTTTAACTGCATGCCAGTAACGTCTTATATCGTTCTTGGTATCCTGTATGATCTCGTTTACTTCACTTTGAAATCCGGCCTTTGTGTTCATAGATTTAATAAGTTCTAGTGGCTCGTCAGGGTTTCGGGTCAATGCCCATATCATATCGTCGTCAAATAAATCGTCTTTAGAGGTTATAAGGGGTAGTAGTAGCCATAATTTGTCAATGACAGATCCTCGGCCAGATCGAAGCCGCGTAATGGCTCGTTTGATTTTCTGCTTATTTATAAACTCCTCTTCTTTGGCAATATAGTCTAATTCTCGACTTTCAATCTCTAGGCCTCGCTTACCGGATCCTTTTCTTCGTTTCATCGAAATTGGGGTTTATGTGTAGAAGGAATCAATCCTTCACATGCTGCAGGGTTTCCCAATCTTAACTTACCACGCACCATAAGCATTCACCGAACCTGAAATTAAGCCGCTAGTTTGCGTACTGCGTCCGTAAAAAATAATAGTGGGGTTTGATTGCCTATGACTTTGTATAGACTTTTTTACTTTTTGCATCGGTTAGCATATGTATCTCTAGTTGCATCGTTTATTATCGGACTGGTCTTTCAGCTCTATATAAGGTACTATCCTTATATTAAAGGATGCTCATTCTACTACAATGAACCGGAGCAGTTGCAAATACTAGCAATTGGCGATCCGCAAATTCGAGGCGGTATGATGGATTTGCCCTTAAGTCATCGGTATGCGTTAGATATATGGGGCAATGATCTCTTCATCGGCAGACTGTTTAAATCCATGATGAGCTTGAAACCTCAACTTTTGGTTGTTTTAGGTGATCTATTTTCTAGTCAATGGATAGACGATGGCGAATTTACGAAGCGCGTTAGTCGATATAAAACACGCTTGTATCCCGAATACTTGCTTCCTCCTGCTGGCATTATTAATGTCACCGGTAACCACGATATAGGGTACAATGGCGAGGTCACTCAAGGTCGTATCGACCGATTTCAGGCTGCTTTTGGTAATGTTAATTTTCTTCGTCATGAAACTGATCCTTTTCCTTATAATATAGTGGTTTTCAACTCCTTAGTTCTTGACGAGCCAGGTTACGATCCTAAATTCCGTGAAGAAACGTGTTCCTTTCTGGAAGCCTACAACCGGTACTCCAAAGAACCCACCGTGGTGTTTACACATGTGCCGCTTCACAAGTCTTCTGGACACTGTGTAGATAAACCCTCTATAGTTGTTTACGAGACTTTTGGCACAATAGCCAACCAAACCATGCTTTCTCCAGAAATGTCTACATTTGTGTTGGACAGCTTGTTTGATAGATCAAATCCAAATGGCGTTTTACTTAATGGCCACGATCATTATGGATGTGATACTTACCACTTTATTAATAACTCTCAGTGGGATGCTGCGCCGTACTCTACTGAACTCGAGTCTCAGTATCCTGGTATCCGAGAGATTACGGTACGATCTGTCATGGGTGAATTCGAAGGCAATTCGGGATTGCTTAGTGGGAAGCTTGCTAATAATTCACAACTATTAATTAATTATTCCGAGTGTAAGTTTGGTTACGTTTGGATCTGGTGGACTGCCTATGTGGCTATATACGTTTTCATAGCTGTATGGCCCTTATACTTGCTCTTTCGATCCCTGGAACGTAAACACTACCCTTCATCAGTCAAAAGCCAAAGGTAGTTTTCCTCAAAAGTACCAATTGAAACGGTACAGACTGTCACCAGCCTTACTATTCCTTCCCGTCAGCAACCCCAACATAAAGTGAAAAGTATCCATCCCTCTTACCCTTTAACGACCTATTCATGACCATACAAACATTCACTATGATGTTAAAGCATACTAAATATGAACTAGTTATAGAAAAAGTTTATAATAACATAGAATAACATAATACGTTACAGAATAACAATATATATATAAACGATTACTTCTGGCTTGGCTGCATCTCAGGGGGCATAGCATTCTCGCCCATCATCATTCCCTCAGAAACAAATTTGCCTAAGGTCATCTTTTGTTGATTCATCATCTCGTTTATACGTTGTTCCTCTTCTGCCAAAAACTTAGGGCCATTAATTTCTAGCTGTCGCTTGAAGTTCAGGTACTCGCGGTCGTTAACCTCGCGAATTACATCAATATAGGCGCGAGGCGGTTTATCACCGGTAGGCATTCCGAGCAGCCAGTTTAAAGAACCTTTGTGCTTCGAATGCTTCTCTTTCCATTCTTTCTCTGTTTTTTCGCGAGTACGAGCCTCCCTTAAGGCACATTCAGCCCCGGGGTCTGGTACTCCAGCATATGATCGAGCTAACGGCCGCAGGTCCTTGGTGCCGACAATAGCTGGGTAGTCCAAAAGTTTAACCAGCTGAAATAAGCCTGTGTCATCAGCATTACCTTTCCATGGCTCAACGATGATAGCATTATCAAGGTTAGCTGAAGCGTAATCTTTGTTGGTGGTGATAAATATAACTTTGCTGGGGTCTCGGTTAAGGTTGGTAAGGTCTTTGATAATCTTTCCATTTTCGTATCGGGTAGCCTCACGGTACAGTGTATAGGTAATAAATGACTTGTAAGGATCCAGCTTAGCTACCGTCTTCATGGAGTTGATAGAATAATCCGAAGAAAACACCACTATTTCGTACATCATAGCGAGGTAACCAAGGAAATAGTCAGCCCCAGGACGTTTGGCAGTTCGCCATCCATGTTCTAAGTCCCAAGACGAATGAACCAAAAAGTCTTCAAGGTCAATAACCAGTGTATAGGGACGTTGGTACTGTGGAGGCAACGGATCAGGTAGCAGTTTCTCAAAAGCAGGCTCCTTATAGTAGGCGAAGAAATCACCAAACCGCACACTAAACCGATCCCATGCAGAAGCAAGACCATTGCCAACTGTAGGATGCTTAGCAGCTTCCTCTTCATCATCCCAGTCTCGCGCTAAGTACATACCGGACCCTACAAGACCGAAGAAGATACCCCAATACATAGCTTGCGCCAAACGGGCTCGTTTGACTTCTGCACTCGAAACGTATTGAGGTTTCTCGCCCTTACCTTTCTTCGACTCTTTCTGTTCTCCAGACATATCACTCTCCGCCTGTTCGCCTTCCTTATTCTCGCTGGTTTCTTTCTTAGCCTCAGTCATGTCGCCCAGCAAAGACTCTGTGGTCAAATCTGGCCTGGGGTTCTTTTGATCACTGTATAATCGAATACTTGGCCGCGGCTGCACTAAAGCTCGAGCCAAAGAAGGCCGCAAAATTGGCCTGTACGTAGCGATCTGCCGTACAGAACTCAGTAAGCGGCGAGATAGCATGATATATATACAATTACTGCACTCTTGGTGTATGTCAGAAGATAAGTTCGGAATATTCGTTGTATGCTCACCAATTCTGTATGTCAATTGGGACGATAATATGGTGGTCGGCCTAGCAACCTCTCCTTATAAAACGGTGCGCTCCTGCCCAAAATAATCTTCTTCATTACTTACATAAAATTTGTTAATCCGGCTTATCCTTTGAGAAGACAGTTTAATCGTGTTGTCGATCAAGATACAGGTTGGAGAGATAGACGCTGGCTCAATTTTTACCTGCAGTGCTCAGTGGCTGCTGGATCTTGAGAGTCTGCTACATGTCTTGTAGAATCATGAAAAAAGATATATCATTAATAATACTAATTAGTAATTTAATATTCGCAAGTCGGTTTCATTAGAGGGTCATTTAAGTAATTCACCGACGGCATGTTGGGTAGCATCATCCATGCTGCTGAATATGGCATTACCGTTAGGCGAGTGTTGAAGCCGACCTAGTTCCTGAACCACGTATTGACGTAGAGAAACATTATGTACAACGCTTTCACTTAAAAGCTTTCTTCGACGTATATCGTTTGGACGTGAACTTTCTGGATCGGTATATTCCTCATAGTATGCCTGTACATCACCTCCGTCTTGTTCATTCACCTCTTCCAGGACCTCTACAACAGTTCGCATGCTTCGATTAATGGTTGATGGTTCAAGTATATCTCCGTGACCTAACAAAGACACCAGTGCCATTGCATTAACTTTTCTGTCTCCTGGTAGACCCATATTCACGAATCGATCGTTCCACAACGAAACCAACTGGTCTAAAGTGCTGTTGCAGAGAGTTAGAGATGTACGTATCAGTTGAATACCGTCTTCATATTGTTTGGTCAATAGAAAAGAGAGTATTGTTAAGTACCGAACCTTGAGTAACGCATACTTTTCCGAATCCAAAGTTTCAGTCACCATTACATCGATGATGCTCGTTCTAGCTTTGTTCTCCCCTTCGACTGTAACCGATAGTAATGTAAGTAAGTCATTACCCGAGAATATCTGGACAATTAAGAGAATTATCTTACAAATCTCAATACCGACATCAACCATTACGGTAGAGAGTAGCTTGATAAATGCACGAATCATTTTATCACCGTTTTGTGAACATAAATTATAAGGGTCGAGTAGGAGCTGATCTTGGATAATTCTTAGCAATACTGCAATGTCGTCAGGCGGAGTATCGAGCAATCTGACCGCCGCTGGTCCTAACTCAACTAGCTCTTTAACCGGCTGTTCAATTTGGCTCAATATGTTCGACCATAACATTAAGGCATCGTCCACTAAGTAAACATATAACGGTGATTCAGGCACCACGGCTTGCCAAAGAATCGGAACGATCAATGACAAAAACGGCTGAGGATCGCCTTCATAAGCAAATACTAAATTAGAAAGTGTTTGCAAGACTGCTACTTTTAATAATTGTTCGTCGCCAGACAAGTCCCAGAGAACAGGTAAGAGATTAGCGATTCTTTCGGCTAATGGTGTAATACGCCGACCCATACGTTCCACGAAAAGTGTGATAACTTGAAGTACATACAATTTCAATTCAAGTAATTCTAATTCTTCTGCTAGAAAAGAAATCAGAGCATCCATAAATGTCATCATATATGGTGAGAACTCGGCAGCATCAAATTCCCAGGCATCAACGCAGTACCGTACAGCGACAACTGCAGAGAGTCTCACCACTTTATCATTCATCGGATCGTTTTTGTCGATCAAAGAGACCAGTAAATTATACACACTAGTACGATCGTCACAATCAATTGAGATCCATTCAGATATTAACCAACAGATTCTGCGACGTAAGATTCGATAAGACGGGTCCTGACTATGCATGATTTCTGGAAATATATCTGACACCATTTTATCAAGAGTTATATGATCACGAAAAAAAGAAGGATTTGTGCCTAATGAAGAGTAAATGGCATCCCGAGCGATTACATTGTGTGAGAGAGAAGCCTCTTGAATTAGAGATATAAGTTGCGGAACCATCCGGTCCGAAAAAGCGTTTAGTAATGATCTAAAAAGATTTGTTGCACAATGCCGTAACTCAAATTCCCAAGAAGCCTGTAGTTCGTCGTATATCCAACGTTCAGGATCATCACTCCAGGCTTGCAAATCATGTGAAGTCAGTAAGAAGTATTTGGTAAGCAACAAATTAGAAAGTCTATCCACGGAGGAATCGGAGAAAAGGTCATTGGTGTAAGAGTCATAGACACGCTGAATATAGTCACGCTGATCATCTTCGATATTTGCGGGAATGGCCCCCCCTCGTTTATATATATGGTCCAAAACCAGGCGAATTAACTGAAACCCCTGAAGGACAAGTGATTTCCAAAAAGAAGCTTCAGGTACCTCTATATCGTCTGCCACAGCTATTTGCGCCTGTGAAAATGCAACTTCGATATAAGCGTTCAGTGTGCTTCCTGTTTCCGGCATTAATACATAGGAGGAGATATTAGAAGATGCTAAAGAAAGATGAGTCTTGCCGAACAGACGAATATGTTTACATAGCAATTGGTCATAGCCAGAAGAAGTTAGGTTCAGAAAGGAGCAAAAATCCTGATAGAAGCGAGAGAAGTACTGACGAGCTAAGGGAACTTGGTCCGGTAGAGTTAAACAGCTACCAATAAGTCTCCTACAGATTTTGGCTGAAAGATAAGCGATCATCATCGGAGTATGCTGAAAAGTGCCCGATTGCACCCAAATATCGGTATATTTGATATAAGCATGTACACAGTAATCCAAAATGGCTGTAGCAGTCGACTGAATAGCAGAACGAGCTCGACCAAATCGGGCAGAAGTGACGGATTTGACGGTCTGATTTAGTCCCTGGAGGTACTTTATCAGCTGTTCTCCATCTGATTTTGAGCACCTATCGATCAATTCATCATATAAGGTGGGCCATGCGGTAGGAAAGTCGATTCTGGCGATTTTACCTAAACTGACTGCGATCTGGGGAGAGAGATGTTGTTCTGGAAGTAGCAAAGCATCTAATAAGCGAGGACGCAAAATCTCTCTTTCAGCAGGAGTAATTGAGTCTGTAACTGTACGTCGCCAGTATCGGTCTAGATCATTCTTAAAGTAGGCAGCAGCAGCAAATCGGACATCCAAAGACAGTGATGGTTCGAAAACGAGATCCAATAGAAGAGAATGGAAGCCTTCAAGTGATTCCCAGCTTTTTAAGATTTCAACAGCATCGGACTTTCCTAGCTGTGCCGCATTAAGTATAGCAATGAGTTCATTATGCGATGGTAGGGCCATAGTGTTTCGGGCCGAAGGTTATACAACACCTTATAGACAGTTCGTCGTTGAATATTAAGAGAAAAGTAGTGGGAGAGCTTAATTAAAGAGCTAATTCAGTATCTGCTATTCTGAAATGCTGCTGTGTCACGCCAGATTACATAATGCTTGATTTAGTTGTATAGCGCTAGTAGTATATTTATTTTTACAGTATCTTTCTCTCATTACATACGTGATTAAATTGTTCATCTCATGTAACAATTCAAAAACTATCCATGTTAAATAGACCTAACCCTCACTTACACCGGTTCGACGCTCCACTTACTTACTCACAAACTCCGCGGCTTGATTTACCCCACAGATCCATGTCTTGGAATAAAGCACTGAGTGCAATCCAGAAGACCTTAACTAGTACATATCCGATTCCTCGGGTTGGTCAATTAGATGCATCTTTGCTAGATGCTGAATTGATTGATCTGTTACATAAACAAGTATTATCGGCTTTTGATGACTATAAACCTCAGATCAAGTCTCGGCACTCGGATGAGCTTCTGGTGCTACTCAAAGCAATTCTGTTCAAGTTGACTATTTGGGATCATGGAACTACATACGGTGGACTATTACAAAACATAAGTCTGACTGATAAATACGGTCGACCAGCTACTAAAAAGCAACGCATGTTGTATGGCTTAATCACAGTTGGGGGCGGATACGCATGGCAGAAAGCCGAGGACTTGATGTACAGAGAGGGATGGCAAGACGAAGAATCTGGCTGGAGACCTCGAGCCGCTCGGGTGTTGATACTGCTGGCCAAACTGTGGAAAGTAGCTACTCTGGCTTCTTTTGTCGCTTTTTTGTATACCGGCCGATATGCTACTTTTGTATTACGTTTGCTCCGGTTAAAGTTCACGCCAGGTCGTATTGAATCTAGAGATATTTCTTTTGAGTATCAGAACAGACAACTGGTCTGGAACGCTATAACCGAGTTCTTGGTTTTCATTGTCCCGACTTTGGGGTTGCCTCGGTTGTGGCATAGACTCTCACGACACTTCCAGAAGTCTGGTCCTAACTCCAAAGGCGAGCTAGGGTTTTTGCCAGAAAAAGTCTGTGCTATATGCTACAAAGACGACCAGTCAAACACTGGCAAAGCTTGTGATGTAACAAACCCTTATATAACATCATGTAACCACATATACTGCTATATCTGCATTCAGTGTAAGTTATCAGAAGAACAAGGTGATGGTTGGCAATGTTTAAGATGCGGCGAGCTAGTTTTTAAAGCCACGCCATGGGTCGATGTACAAGCCCCTCCTGGGACAACAGTTGTGAATGCGCAAACCCCATTGCTAAGCAAAGAGAAGTCATTTTCTAAATCTGAATATACGGTTGGAGGCGCTACTGACGCACATAATGGCCGTTCGACGGTCAGTGAGTCCGGAGAAGAGGAAAATTCGGTAGACTCATCTTCAGGCTATACCTCAGAAGGTTCTGAAGATCAGTTTAGAGATGTTTCAGGTTCTGAAGATTACGAGTACGATGAAGATGATGATGACGATTACTTTCCCACTGATGAATAATGCTTGCCTTAAGGACGAGAATGAAATGCACATACTACTTTCGTATTAATATGTTGATTGGTCAAGAATGGTGCCTTAACACATTTTACAGAACTTGAATTTATAAAATCATAAACTAATTTGCATTTTATATGAGATGAGTATACAATCAGTCACTGTTTGTGCAACTCTGAATTCACAGATAGTTAAAAGATCATTTACGCAGCAATATTGTCTAATTCATTTAGTTACACCTATAACATCCTCTAGGATCAATGAGACTGAAAAATAATAACTAAAATATAATGATTTTTGGACAGGCTAATCGTATCTTGTAATTGCCATTTACTAGTGATATTGATCCTGAGCCGGAAAAACAAAGATAAAGTTTAACTACTACCCCACACTTCTTTCTGGTCCTCGGCAAGAAAGTAGTTACAACTCATATATTTGTACCTGTTCACTTGCACTTCACTTTCGAAGCACTCAATTAGCTATTATTCGGAAAATGCCTGCTGCCTCAATATATTCTGGTTTTGTCCAGCAAAGCCCTAAGTTATCAAATCAGTATACCTCGGACCCAATATTACAACGAGTTCTGGCTTATCATCTTCCGGATGATATTCTTACTAAAGCTCGTCCGTTATTTGTAGATATGGGTGAACGCACCATATCTGCTGAGTATATGCGATGGTTATCTGATGCAGAACGAAACCAGCCATATATACGTACTTTGGACTCGTTTGGTGGGCCCGTACCGGTGAGTGAGATGGTGGTTACCAGTGAAGGGTGGCGTCAGCTGAAGCGAGAATGCGCTACCCATGGTGTGGTGAGTATTGCATATGACCGAGAGACCTGGGGCGATTTTGCTCGAATCGTTCAGTTTGGTGTCTACTTTTTGTTTAGTCCTTCTTCTGCTGTCACTACGTGTCCCATGGCTATGACCGATGGCTGTGCTCGGGTGTTGGAAACCTATAGTCCTGAAGGTCGAAATCACCCAGTATTCAAAAGACTTACTACTCGTGATCCCGACCAATTGTGGACTTCAGGACAGTGGATGACAGAGCGAAGTGGTGGATCTGACGTGAGTGGAACCGAAACTTTTGCTACTAAAGTCGCGGATAACAAGTACAAAGTAAAAGGCTTCAAGTGGTTTTCATCGGCTACTGAGAGTGAAGTTACATTACTGCTAGCTAGAGAAGCAGAAGGCGCAAAACTGAACTGCTATCTTGGATATGTTCATGAAGGTGGTGTACGAGTTTCTCGATTAAAGAATAAGCTGGGTACCAAAGCTTTGCCAACCGCTGAATTAGAGCTAGATGGTCTAAATGCCGTGAAAATATCTAAGGAAGGTCGGGGTGTGGCGACTATAGCTACAGTACTCAACATCACTCGTGCCCACAACTGTATCTCTTCCACATCCTTTGCGGCCAGAACATTGAGCATCTCTCGGGAATTTACTAAATTACGTAAAGTCTTTGGCCGACCATTATATGAGAATCCTGCCCATCTACGAACACTGGCAGCCATGACTGTCGATCTTCAAGCTTGCACGCATGTAGCTTTCTACACGATCCGCATTCTTGGAAAGACCGAATACGGTTCTGCATCTCCCGAAGAGAACATTTTGCTACGGTTCCTTACCCCGTTAACCAAAGCTTACTGCGGTAAAGTTTGTTTAAGAATTGTTTCTGAATGCATGGAGTCGCTGGGTGGAGTGGGATACTTGGAAAATGATCAAGATATCAATATCGCTAGATTATTGCGGGATTCCCAGGTTCTCTCTATATGGGAAGGTACTACTAACGTTCTATCTGACGATTTCATCCGTACAGTCCATGCTTATCGCGCTAAGCTCGGATTTTTCGAGGAAGTAATGAAGGAAAAGATGAGCAAAGACACTCACGGATGGGATCAGTTACTGATTCAACAGTACCGCTCATTTGTTAATATTATCAACAAGACCTCTTTAGATGCACTTAGGGCTCAAGCTCGACAATTATTGTTCCAACTGGCTCGCATTGTTGCTGGAATGTTACTTGTGAGTGATCAAGCCCGCGACCGCAATGAGATCGCTACTGAGATCGCTCGTCGTTGGATCTCTGGTAAAGATGATATCATTAGTGGAGTCGAATCCCGAGCAAAGATGGATTATCGCATAATATTTGCTAGCAATTGATCTTTTACTTATGGTGAGTAAATCTTCTCATCCTTAATCTCTTGGACCCTTGTAAAAACATAATTACAACTTTATACTATCTTGTTGTCGTGTACCTGAAAATTATAGTTATCTATCACAGAACTTGTTGGCTAGTATAATCTTAAATCGTTATCTGTCATTGGAAAAATTGAGTTAGTTTATTTGCTGTCAATTAACTTCGCCAAGCGCGCTATTGTATCTCCTTTCAGTTATGCCCCAAGGGTGAATGCGGCGCGCACACGATAAGAGCGTATAAATATAAAAGCCGTACGACCCCCATAGTCTTTTATTCTGTTTTATTAGTGTCTAAGATCTGGGATCTCTATGTTTTCTCACAGGAAAATAGTTGCTGCTAAGCAAAAAGAGCGACAAAGTCGTCTCGATGCCGTTTCTGATGCTTATAAAGGTCCGGTCACCCCGTCCGAGGAGGCTATTCTACAATCTGAAGCTAAAGATGTGATTGCTCAAGTGCAAGCTGGTACTTTAGATCCGGCAGATGTTCTTCATGCTTATGGCAAAAGGGCACTTTCTGCTCAGGAACATTGTAACTGTGTCACTGAGGTTATGTTTGGAACTCCTGATGCCTTGGCTGATAAAGTCGCTGCTTCCCCACAATCTAAGCAAGGTCCATTGGCCGGGTTCCCGATCTCGTTTAAGGATACAGCTAACTGTGAAGGATATGACTCATGTATGGGCTACTCTAAAATGGCATTTAAACCAGCTAAGGCTCATTCCTCTATGGTTCAGATGCTAATTGATGCGGGCGCTGTTCCCTTTGTGAAAACGAACGTGCCGTTGACTTTGCTAGCTTTTGAGTCCTATAACGATGTTTGGGGCACAACAGAGAATCCTTGGGTAAAAGGATATTCTCCTGGAGGCTCTACTGGTGGAGAAGCCGCATTGTTGGCCTTTGGCGGCTCTCGCTTGGGGATCGGTACCGATGTTGCCGGCAGTGTTCGCGTCCCAGCCCATTTTAGTGGAATCTACTCTATTCGTTGTACTGCTGGACGATTCCCCAAAGCTGGAAATAATACTTCGATGCCTGGCCAAGACTTCATCCCTTCTGTTTATTCTCCGATGTGCCGAACTTTGGGTGATCTCTCTTTCTTTCTAAAGACCATTATTGGACTCAAGCCCTGGAATTACGACTACACAGTCAATAAAATTCCCTGGGCTGAGCCGAATCTTCCGGCAAAATTGAAGATTGGTATAATGAGAACTGATACCTTAACCGATCTTTCACCGGCCTGTGCTCGAGCGCTCAAACTGGCCGAGGACGCCTTGGTCAAGCAAGGTCATACCTTGATAGAATTTGTTCCTCCACGAATGAATGATGCTCTTCGTATTGCTTCTCATTTACTTTACTCCGATGCAAATAAAACTTGCACAAATAATATGGCCTGGGGCGAAACACTTGACAATTCAGTGAAATATATCAAACGTTACCTGAATCTGCCTACTGTTTTTAAGAAACTGTATGTATGGTATTATCGCTACATTAAGAAAGATTCAATCTGGGCCGACCTTTGTGACAATGTTCCGGCTAGTACCCCTTACCAAGTTTGGCAACTGATTTATCAACGAGAGACTTACCGAGCAGAGTTTTTCCAGACTTGGAAATCTGCTGGGCTTGACTATTTGATTACCGCTCCATTTCCCACTCCAGCTTTTCCTCACTTAACTGGTTGGGATGTCAACTATTCTTGTATGTATACTTTCTTGTTCAACTTATTGGATTACCCTTCTGGTGTCATGCCAGTCACCCATGTGGACAAAGATATCGACGTCTGGGATGATACCTTTTCATTAAAGGATCAGAGCGTTGTAGCCAAAGGTGTTCTCCGTTATTATGATGCTAACAAGATGCATGGACTTCCCGTTGGTGTTAATGTAGTCGGTCTTCGCAATGATGAAGAAGGAGTCTTGGCTACTATGAAGATTATTGAGGATGGTCTTGAGCTTTTAGGCAAGAAATACGAAATGATGAATGCTTAAGAATATCTTATATCATTTAGCGTGCTATTCCTTTTCTTTTTTCTTTTTATTATATGACTTTAACATCGAAACAAGTGCTGTAATATTCCTGCAGCCCAGCTACCTTAGGAAAATGCCATACCCACACAAACTGGTAGGTCCCTGGCCTTAATGGGGCAGTGATGGTTCCATGACACGGTCTTGCAGGAATACCAGTATAGTCGCTCTTTGCACATTCTGTGTCTCCAAACTCAAATGGCCCCATGTATAGGTTAGTTGGATTAATGTCGTTGGCAATGGTAAGATCTACATTCGGCTGACGACTCCATAACACAACCCAGCTACCTGGATGTGGCTTATTGTCTGGTTTTAGCTTATCTAAAGATACGTGACCATTCGGATAGTACTCAATACGAAGTTCAGTTCCTGGTCTCACTTCGAGCATCGGATATTGTGTAGAGTAATATTTCTCTGGCGAGGATTTGCCTAGTTGCTTATTCATGCATATTGGAGTTTTTGGATTTATATTAATTAAATGATATGTTTCTTCTTGATCAAAATGACCCGCTTTGTTAGTTTATTTATGAGCTTATTGTAGACTCCGATTCGGCTTACCATAACTTCTAGGGTATCCAGTTCCAACTACTATGCCGTCAGAAATGGCTTCGATCTTATCTATCCACGAATGGCAATGTGCAAGTAAATATACGGTGCTAAGAATTATGAAAATATTCATAGAGCTTTTAAAAGTTATTTAAGAAAAAATTATAGATTGTCACTAACATACATATATATATCTTACATAGTGTAGATGTATCAGTCTCAATGATGTTTCAGACTAAGGGTACCAAAGAAGTTGTAGAACGGATCTATTTTTGTGCAAAAGCTTATCGCAAATCTGGACTATTAGAGACATCATTAGGTTCATCTAAGTGTCTGACCAGCTCTTTCATAGTTTTCGCTAAATCAAATGAAACGCCGGCCAGTCTTTGTTTGATATGTTTATCAGGTGGTCCAGACACGGAAGAGATCTGATCACGGATGTTATTCATTCGTGCACAGCAGTCTTCCAGATTATTTACAATCCATTCCACTTGCAGTACTCCAGTATTTTTCATAGATTCCCGTGTTTTGTCAGTCATTGACGACACCATGTTCACGATCTGGTTAATCTCCGAGGATAGATAATCACATGTCTGATTCTGGCGAATGGCAGTAAGCAGATTTTGAATACTCTCCACCACTTGCACGGTTTGTTCTTCCAAATAGCCACGAAGTTCACTCAAAACATCATTTTTATAAACGACGTTGTTTTTATTCGATAGCTTTTTTCTCGTGAATACCGAGTCTTGCCTACTGGGGGGCTCGACTGCAGGGATAGGGTCACGATTATCAAGTTTAGATTCTGCCAGCTGTTTTTTCAGGGCTGTGCTAGACCCAGCTTCAGAAAATGCCGATAATTGCTCTTCGAACCCTGGCGCATCTGT
Organism: Tortispora starmeri; assembly: GCA_030574535.1. NCBI lineage: Eukaryota > Fungi > Ascomycota > Trigonopsidomycetes > Trigonopsidales > Trigonopsidaceae > Tortispora > Tortispora starmeri. Next base: position 12,793 of record JAJMFD010000004.1, on the reverse strand, counting down.
CTGTTGCTTCAACAATGGAGTCAGTTCCAGAGCAGGCGGTTTAGGTTTCCGTATATGTACTGGCGATGTATTCAAAGAATCTGAAGAGCGAAACTGCGCAGTTGAAGTAGTATCTTCTTTTCCTTTGTCTTCTTCTTTCTCCTTTTCTTGTTCAAGCTGCGGTGGGGACAGATTCTCGCTATTTGGAAATGTCATGCTTGAATATGCTTCAAGTGCAATATGCGACGATACCTCCGGTGATGAGTCTAGTCGATCAGTTTCCGAAGGAGCCAGCTGGTTTTTGTTAAAATCAGATTCACGTTTCTTTTGTCCTGTGGGCGGTGAGTCTACTTCCTCCGGAACCAATGTTTCATGCTTCTCATAATCATTATTGGTTGAGGTTTGTTTGTCTATATCATTAGAAACAATATCACCTGGAGATACATTAATTACAGGATCCAACTGAGGAGAATCTGTTACGATCTCTCCAGGGGTACGTTTAATTTTTGCAATCTGAACCATTGCCACCACCGTAGTAGCCAATGCAGATAGTGATGTATCCAATAAACGCACCGGGGTTAATCCATCAGAGGAAACAAAACTTCGAGTGGTTGACATTAGAGAAGATGCTGATGACTGAATACTCTGTGAGTATTGATCCAGTTCTTGATAAAGTTCAGGAGAAAGAACATGCTGGCCAGCCAGTGCAGCGTCATTTATATTCCGAACAGTAGTAATTATATTGAACAAAGCAGATAAGGTGTGTTTCTGAGATGTTCCATCATATATAGCATCCAAATAATCATTTACGGCCAGCTGAAATTCCGTTATCGCTGAAGAAGGTACCAGCCCGTTTGGTGATAACAAGGAATGAGAGCTGGTGGCAGATACATCGATGGACACTGGTCTTGAAAAAGATAATCTAGATTGTCTCAGAGAGCGCACTTGAGCCTTAGCTCGAGCAAATGCTTGTTTCCAGTGAGCAATCTGAGCCTGCAAATTGGTGACTTCTTTAGAAAGTAGTTCAGTGGTTTGCAAAGTGGCTCCTTCGTTTTGGGCGAGTTCACGCATCTCTTGTAGGAAAGCAGAAGTCTCTTTTCGAACTTCTTGAGTTATTTCCTGCTGCTCAGCAAGGGCAATTTGTAGTTGATCGAGTTGTCTGTGCAACTGTACGTTCTCGGCCATTATATCATATTCTTTGCGGTTAGTGAGAGAATCTATTTGCTGTTGTAATTTGGCCACGGTTTCGGTTAGTTGTTTGTTTTCGGCGGTGAGATTTTCTATAGTAGCATTGAGATCGGTTTCATAATCAGAAGATGTAGTAGGCTTGGTAGAGGGTACGTTGATCGACTGAGGAATAGAGTATGTGGAATAATTAGTAGCTGAAGAGCGTCTCCTATCTGAGTCATCTCGACGAGAAGAGGATGAATCATTAGGAGCTGGAGGGGAAGGAGTTGGCCGAGATAGACCAGCTAAGCCATCGGCTGGGGTGGTTGCGTAAGATACTACGGGTGTAGGATCATCAGAACGTTGGACAGCTATGGGGAAAGGAATTTGAGGTCTGAATTGGGTGAACGGTGAAATGGTAGGATTCTGGTCAGGCTTAACAGTCGAATTATGATTTCCATTAGATTGGAGAGCTTCGGACTGAACCACGAACGTACCAGCTTCCGGGTCCGGGTCCTGATCCTCGACCATGCGAGAAATCATCGGCACGACGGCCTTTTCAGATATTTGCGTAGCGGAGTGAGGTTGCGAAATTGTGCTATTATTACTGCGCTGAGGTATAGTCAGGCGATTAGTATTCGCCGCCGTCGCATCTATGATGGGAAGATCGGGAAATCGACGTCGAATCTCGTAGATGACGTCGTTAGTCAGATCCTTGAATCGTGTCTCTGGTAATGCAGCCAGTTTCTGTCGAGCAACATTTCGTTTTGGATGGAAGTGAGAGTTAGGTTGGAGATATGAGTTCTGGGCACTGGGATTGTTAAGCCGTCGTTGCAGTTCATCGAAAACGTCTGTAGAGAGCTCGGAGAATTGAAGTGTCGATAAGCGGACTAACTTTTTCCGGGCTTCTAAATGTGCAGACTCGTCTACATCGGAGTTAGGAGAATGCTGACTAGGGATCGGCGGAAGAGCTGAGATCGGAGTGGTGGCTTTAAGATCAGTAGACGCGCCAGCAGGGTGTAAGGAAGTGTCCAGCAGGTAATTAGAAAATGAAGAATAATAAGTAGAGAGTGTTGCCTCACTCAGAGTAGGCGCTATATCTCGCGACATCAAATGCAGCGATTAAAGCGCGAACACTATATACGCAAGATATATGCAAGAGAGGTGTTTGGTGGAGGTTGGAAAAGGGACACCCGCCGATTTGAAGGTTTAGAGAAGGAGGAAAAATAAGAGAGTGTGTAGCCCAAATAAAAGGATTCCAGATTTACCAAGTGAAGCAGTCCTATATATTTGAGTAAGCAAACCAATTGTCTGACACAATTATAGCTAAGTGACGGTTCTAATATATTTACTAATGGCAATACTGTTCAGAAACTTGGCTCCGGGGAAAGGAGACTTCTCTCTACCTTTCTTGGCTTTCACTCCCTAGAAACACATACAATACCGGAGAGCCGGGTCTACTATACATAAGACTACACGCACAATGAAATAAACGGAAATGCGAGACCAAAAAATATCAAAGAAAAAAAATCACTCCTACAACTAAGACTAAGAGTTTAATGCTTACCCGCCTTCAAGTAAGGGTTGCGCGGGTCGTTCTTCCATTCGTCACTCTGCATCACGGCATCAGCGGCCTTAGAGATCAAATAGGTCATGGTGACGGCACCGATGGCAAATGGCCAAAGAGGTTTCACTGAGTTAGATGTAATTGGGCGTTGGAGTAATAATACGTACACATTGGTGTGGGGTACTTTCGGAGTCCGAAGAAAGCCATAGTGTAGAAGTTGGATAGGGAAAGAAGTAGAGTTGTAAGAACCTCAGGCCGATTGGACCCGGGGCTCTCTCGCTCTCCTCTGGCTAGCCCTGGGAGGGAGAGTGAGATTAAAGTTACCCGGCCGGGACCTGCGAAATGAGAGAGAGTTGGAGGGTTTGGGTTTGGGCTTGGGTTTTAATTTTTCTGGCTCACTTCTTCTCTAAGCAAGTCTAGCTAGCTCCAGGAGCCAAGGTGCCGAGGGTTGCCAGGGTTACGAGGGTGGCATTCACAACACTTTGTTTGTTACCACTTTTTTGCACATCGTCTCTACACATATCCCAGACGGGGCGGGAAAGGTCACGTGATAGTCTCTTTTCACCACTTCAATCCTGGATGGCGCTCGACGTTCCTGTGCTACCGGCGCGTCGTCACGGCCTGCCATCGCCCGAGGTTAATAATATGGAAAACCCTGATGAATCACTTACGAAACCAATCTCTCCTACTGCTCAAGGACCCGGTCCCCGCACTCTTGTTGCTCCTTACACTCGCATCTACGGCCAGACTTCTGCTGCGCTTCCTCCATATCCATCCACACGATCATATACCCTAGTCCGTGATTTCGCATATCCTGATTCCCATGTGTTGCACTACGGAGTAGCTGGGTCTGGTTCGGAAGACGGTCCACCCTGGGTCGAGGATGCCGATATTGCCTCACCTCGTAGGGTTGATTTCGATGAAGGCGCCAGTAGTCCACAACCGCCTCGGGAATTTGCATATGAATTCAGTGTTACTAGTCCCGATGAGATACATGGTAAAGCAGTGGCTCTTTATGATTTTGTAGCTGAACATGAGAACGAAATGCCGATGCAGGAAGGTCAGGTGGTTTGGATCAGTTACCGTCACGGCCAAGGATGGTTGGTAGCTCAAGATCCTCGCACGGGGGACACTGGTCTGGTCCCTGAAGGTTATGTGTCTATGCAGGTGTGATGCTGTCTGTATCTTATATTTCTATCTGTACATCTTACTTCCACTATACTCTCCTTTCTGTTTCTCTCCCCTTTTTTCTCTTCCTCTAGTTGGAGAGTATGCTATGGTTTTCTTCATTAATACCTACGACGATAATGATAACTATGTTTCCGTTTCACGCACTTTTTAAGCCCTGGTCCGGCCAGTTATAGTAGAAGATCATCGGATGCCGGTGCAGTAGATTTTGAAGCTGAACCGGAGGCAGAAGTAGAAGTAGTAGAACTTGCTGATTCCCAGATTCCCTGGGTTGCTTTATGTTGGGCCATTTCTGCCAACCCTTTCGGTGCAGTAGACGTCTTTTTGCGGTCCTTTGCTGCCATATTCCATAAATCTCCGAACGCGTCAGCCTTTTTCGCTGGGGTGGAACGACTACTTGCAGGTGCAGCACTAGAACCAGTGACAGGAGCAGGAACAGGAGCCGGAGCCGGAGCCGGGGTCGAAACTGAAGCAGGCATTGCAGATGGTACTGTTCCCATAGAAGGCTGCGTCGGTGTGGGTGTGTTAAACAAATCCAAAATAGCAGCAGCTGAGGAAACCGCGGGCGCAGCTTGCGCGGCGGGAGTTGGGGCGCTTTGGAAATCTCCGAATTCATCATCATCGTCTCCAGCAGCAGCAGTGGTAGTGGTAGCAGTGGATGCCGCAGGCTCATCAAATGAGAAGAGATCCTTCTCAACTGCCGGAGCAGCGGAAGTAGTATTGCGAGTAGTTGACCGGGATGTAGAGCCAGTGCTAGCTATTCGAGCACCAGATCGAGCCGAAGGCTGAGAAGCATTACCGGCATCATATTCGTCATACTCATCATATCCAGAGTTTCCCCGATGCGCTTCGTACTCCAAATCTGGGTCAGCTCCACCAAACCCTCCTCCGTCTCCATATACTCGGCCGCTATACCCCCCACCGTATTCGGCACTGTAGCCGGTAGACCCGGTAGAGCGAGAGCTATGACCGCCGTAATCGGTGGGTACTCCACCAGCAATACCTGCATACTTGGCTTTGTTTGCTCGAGCCTTTTTGCGTTCCGCACGAATTTGCTCTACATCACCTAACAGATCCACTAGCTCTTTGGCCCGGTTTCGAACATTAGCGCCGTAATCGACGCCGTTGCTAACATAGTGAAAGCCTTTCAACATGCCGATAGTAGCGACGTGACTACGGGCTGAGTCCACAACCCGCTCGGCGCCATTCTTCACTAAATATTCCAGCAATTGTAAGGCTTTATAGATCTGGCGCCATTCGGTAACGCCTTTCTCCGTAAACCGACGATATATCATCGTCATGATTTCGGTAAATTGTTGATAATGATGGGTTCCATCGGCTATTTCCTGCATCAGTGTAGACGAGGCTCCCCACGGTTCGTTATTGGTGGCTTCCCGAACCTTGGCCTCCATTTCGGTGAAATTCATCACTGCATTCTGTGCTTTCCGGACATAAGCCTTAACGTCATACAAGGTGAGTTTGGATACTTGTTCTTTCAGCTGGTCCATCTTTGAAGGCATACGGGGCCGTATCTTTCCGCACTGCGTCCGTTAAAAAATACGTATTTGCGAGTGGGTTTCCTTCCTGTAGAAGATAAAGAAGAGATTCTCTGTAAGATTATGAATCCTGCGGGTTGGGAGAAAGTTGTTGCTGTGTATTGTGAGAAAGTTAGAGGCTCTCTCTCTCTGCTAGACTGGGAGAAAGGATACGATTACGACACTATACAGAATAATTTTTTATACAGGGTTAGGGTCATGCGTCGACCAGAGATGGTTTTGATTAGTATCGACTGCATGCAAATTTACTTACCCGGCATTTCCACGTGATTCCGAAACCCTCCCCTGGCTGGCCTCTTACAGACTTCCTGCTTCTTCCTTATGCTTCGAACACGTACAAATCTTTTACGCCAGTTCTCTACATCTACAAAAATGGGAAATCAAGTTTACTTCGACACTTCTGCTAACGGTATGTATTATTTTGCCTATTAGAGATATTCTGCAATGAATTGGTTTTGTGTACTACTAGTTTGGTCTCTTTTGTCTTTGGGCTTATTGCAAGTACCTCGCTAGTTTATTGGCCTTCTTTGGTTAGCTTTCTTTTCTTTTTGCTGAATTTGGCCACTAGGCAAGCATCGAAGACTAGTGTGGTAAGAGCCGAGAATTAGCAACTGGTCAATTGCTTATGTTGTGATTGCGCAATGAGGGAAAACCATTATATAATCCTATTTCGACCTAGTGAAAAATTGTGCTGCCTCTTTCTTTTTACTGGCTGTTTTCACATTCTCCTCGGAAATAATATCTGGGAAAACTTACAAAGATTTTTTTCTTTTGCAGAATATCTTGTTAGATATTTATACTCTATTTTGCTTATACTAACTTAGGAACTCCTCTTGGACGCATTGTGTTCAAGCTCTACACCGAAGATGTCCCCAAGACTGCTGAGAATTTCCGTGCTCTTTGCACCGGCGAGAAAGGCTTCGGTTATGCTGGTTCCATTTTCCACCGAGTGATCCCCCAATTCATGCTTCAAGGTGGTGACTTTACCAACCACAACGGCACTGGAGGCAAATCTATCTATGGTGCTAAGTTCCCCGATGAGAACTTTATCCATAAGCATACCAAGCCTGGTCTTTTGTCCATGGCTAATGCCGGTCCCAATACCAATGGCTCCCAATTCTTCATCACCACCGTGCCATGCCCTTGGCTCGATGGTAAGCATGTTGTTTTCGGCGAGGTTGTTGAGGGTCTTGATGTTGTGAAGAAGATCGAATCTTATGGCTCTCAGAGTGGAGCTACTTCTTCTCGTATCACCATCGACAAGTCTGGTGAACTCTAGATCAGCTTGCTTGTTAATTTTCGTATATAGTTTATTAGCCATTATTTTTTTTTGCTTTACTAACCCGCTCCCTATTCACTTTGTAGCCCTTTTCGCAAATTTTGGTGTATATAGTCATTGAACAATAATAATATGGATGTTTGGGATAACTTTATTTCTCAATTATCCAAACATCAAACAATAATCTAGTGGTATTCTCACCACATATTCTTACTTTTAGGTCGGATTTATGTCCTTTCCTTCACCACCTGCCTCGATTTTTGACTCGTTTAAGTACTCGGGTAGTGGTAAAGATTCATCGGATTCAACTTCTGTCACTCCAATTCCATCGACACGCCGGGCTCGCCGTAGGATGCTTACTCCTACTGTACATAGCCAGTCAGCCCGGTCTGTACTTGCTCCTTTAGCAGCTAGAGCCACTCGGTCGCTTAATTTGCCTTCCTCTGATCAAGTGTTTAAAATAATTATGTCTCCGGTTGAAACTCGTATGCTACTGCGATCGTCCTCTCGCAGTCCTCGCACTCCCGGTCCGAGATCTGGATCTAGTTCGAGTAGTAAGAAATCGACATCTACCAATACTGATTCTCCTATATTAGTGAATTCCGGATCTTTATGGGCAGCTGCATCCAGAAATCACCGTCGAGTTTTATCGAGATCAGAAGCTGTGGTGTCTCTGGATAACTCTCCTAACAAATCACCGCCTAGTGCTCAGCCGTTTCATATTGACAATAATTCTCCAGAAGTTATTGATCTGGATACCCCAGTTCCTGCTCGCTCTAAATCTTCTGGTCTAGGCTTTAATGTTTTGTCTATGTACGACCATGATCCAGTACTGGAGTCCGCTACACATTCTCGATCCAACTCTCCTGATCCGTTCTCCTCTACTATTACAATACCGGTCTCTGATATTCCAGATACTCCCTCTTCTATGTCATCTACTGATGCTTTGTTCTTTCATGATTCTCCCTGTCAGTCATCATCACAGAATGGTGGATCTGGATCTAGATCTGGATCAGCCCAACCCACCGATATCTTAGACCAATCTGGTCAAGAACCCCGGTCTGACACTACTAATATTGATATAGAGTCTTTAAGGCTACAATACTCCGCCATGACAAAGCCTGAATTACGAGAACTATTGTCATCTTGGGGATTTAAACCAATACGAGGGTCCAAGGAAACTATAGTGGATTTTATTGTGGCCCAGTTTACCCGCAGCTCACAAGCACAGTCATCATTAGAAGCTCTCCCTTCTTCAGCAGAAATGGAGGTGATCTATCTACGAATTTCAGAGGCAGTTAAACAATCTAGTCTCTGGACTCCCATCCTACTCTATACCCCAATTAACCCCGAAGAATTACTAACAGAAGTCCGTCAAGCACCAGGTCTAGCAACTCTCAGCATTAAAACTTTATTTAATTGGTGTCTGAACCATGGTGTTACCTTGTCCAAAAATTCAAGTAGTCAAAATCTATATTGATCTGATCAGCCATGGCTAAACAGCAGTGTTTACAGTATGATTGGGCCGGTTTAATAATCTGATGGGTACGGAAAAAAGTCTAAATTAACCGGCCGGGTCCTTTCCAGATCTATGTATCTACTTAAGTTCCAATATCGAATATTGGTTTACCGGCTTGTTTGTGGAGTATAAATACCAGTGCAACTCCCAGTCAATCCAAGATATAACTACGGGGAACCAAACAACAAAAGAAAACTGAGTCGATATAAAAATGACTATAAGAATTGCAGTACTGGGTGCGGGTATATTTATCAAGACCCAGCACTTGCCTAGTTTACTGGCCAATCCTAAAGCTACTGTGGTAGCAATCTATTCCCGATCTGAATCCTCGGCCTCGGAAACGGCCCGTCAATTCCAGATACCAGACGTATACTTCGATGGTAATCCCGGTAAAGGATTGGATGATTTACTTGGGCGATCCGATATCGATGCAGTCCTTATAGCTCTGCCTATTTTGGTTCAGCCCGGCATTATTCGAAAGGCTCTCGAGGCTGGCAAGCACGTTTTAGCCGAGAAGCCGCTAGCCAAGGATTCTAATGAGGCTCAAGAGCTTATTTCGTTCTACCGCCAACTCCCTGGTAAATTGATTTTCAGTATTGCTGAACAGTACCGGTTCCACCCTACCTATACTGAAGTAGCAGATCGGATTGCGAAAGGAGAAATCGGCAAGGTTCAGACATTCACCTTCATTCAACAATCGGTCATCGACTCCAGTAACATCTACTACCAAACTGAATGGCGTAAAGTTCCCGGGTACCAAGGTGGGTTCCTGCTTGATGCTGGAGTGCATGTTGTAGCCGCAGTTCGTTTGCTCACGGGCAAAAACCCAGTAGCTGTGCAAGCTGATACCCATCTCTATCGGGAATATCTGGCCCCTGGCGATTACTTGTGTTCTCAATTAGTCTTGGAGGATGGTGTGCGGGGATCGATCACCTTGGACTTCTCCTGTTCTGAGCGAGGATCGTATGTAGTCATTAATGGCTCCGAAGGTTCTATTCATCTATCCCGGTTCGACAATCTAGACTACAGCGTCACCAAGAACGGCAAGACTGAGGAATATGTGGCTGCTACTGCAAAAGCAGTTCCAGCTCAACACGCAGTGTATAATGAGATCGAACAATTCTTGCTGGACATTGAACGCGGAGAACAGGATTCTCGAGCCCGACCTGAAGAAGCCTTTATTGATCAGAGTGTCATTGAAAAGAGTCTCTTGTCTGTAGACAAAGGTCGTCAACTATGGTGATAATAGCCAAGCAAAAGAAAATATTACTACTACTGGTTAATTGAATATATATTTATCACGGCAATTTTTGTTGTAGCTACTTTAAGCGCATGTCGGCTGGGTATCTGGCCTAATTACCATATTTATTTTAGTAATAGATCTTTTCAGCCAGCCAGTAAATATTCTACGACCATTAACGCCAAGTCAACAAGACTATGTAGCAAAAGGTCGAAACTCTACCAAACAGCACTACAATATAGAAATTTAAAATAAATTCAAGAATATGAAACGGTCGTGTATTGTTCTTTTTGGCATGTTTTACTAAAGTAAAAAATGTCATAGGGGTGTAGTCGTAAAGCGGGCCGTCTAGCGGGTAGCAGACCAGACGTTCTCCAGCAAACCGTCTTGTTGAGCCAAGCGGTTGAGAGAGTCGTCAGCCTCGCCACGAGCGCGGACAAATCCAGAGAGCACATAAGAAGTGGTGGAGTTCACCATCTGGCCATTGGCATCGACATCGGCAATATTGATCTGAACAGAAGCGTGGTCATCGGCACGGATAATGCGGTTGGTGGCAGAGCACTTACGAGGAACGTACAGCTCCACAAGTTGTCCCTTATCGTTTTCCATGGTATTAGTGGTTTTGTGAAGAGGTTGAGATTGAAGGTCGAGAGCAGGAAGGGTTTGGAGGAGGCCCGGTCCCAAGGGTTGCGTGTCTGGGAGTTTCCAGTAGGGTTGTGACTGCTATTTGGCTCGCTTTCCCCAGGTTTTCTCCACCTTCGGTCTTGTCCGGTCCCAGCGGGCATGTGCGGCCGGGCTGGAGCGTAGACACTGGGTAAAACCTTATTGCCTACCTTTCGCATCTCAGATTATACCAAATAAACTCTGACTCCTCAATTTCCGACTCGTCCGGCAACAGTATATAAGTCTCGCCGATCCCCTGCCGATCCAGACTTTCAGATCTGCTTTTTGTATATTGGAGAAATGGCGGACGATATAGAACAACAGCAACCTTTGTTACAGGAGAGGCATCATGAGTCTTTTTCTCGTTTTGTGACCATTCAAAGTAAACCCCATCACTCTAGAAGAGTATGGGCTCGGTTTGCTTTGTATTCCTTAATAGGTATCAGTGTGGTTGTTATATTTAATATTATTGTGATGCCTCGCTCTTCTTTAGACCGTGATCTGTCGTTTTTCCGCAGGAATCATCTTCCCCAGGCGGAGATCGAACGCCTGTTGGTGGAAACCACTTCCCCGGATAATCTCAAGGAGTTCGCCCAGTACTATACTCATGGTGAACATTTGGCAGGACACAACTATTCACAGGCTCTCTACACTCGAGATAAGCTCAGAGAGTATGGCTTTAAAGCTAAAATCGTGTCTTACGATGTGCACATAAACTACCCTGTAGATCATGCACTCTCTTTGATCCATAATGGCAAGACTATATATCGCGCTTCTCTAGAGGAGGATGTTATCGATTCAGATCCTACTACTTCTTGGGATAACCGCGTTCCTACTTTTCACGGCTACTCTGCTTCCGGTAACGTCACCGGCTCTTTGGTCTATGCAAATTACGGCACCGTGGATGACTTTCAGGCTTTAGCTGACGCCGGTGTCTCGGTGGCCGGCAAAATTGTTTTGGTTCGCTATGGTAGGGTTTTCCGTGGCCTTAAAGTCAAAGCTGCCCAAGATTATGGTGCTATTGGTGTCATCATGTATTCGGATATCGCCGACGATGGCCTGATCTCTGAGTCTAATGGCTACACACCATACCCCAATGGACCAGCTCGGAACCCTTCATCAGTGCAACGTGGTTCTGTGCAGTTTTTATCGCTTTGCCCTGGTGATCCCACTACTCCTGGCTATGCATCCAAACCCGGCGTTCACCGTGAAGACCCTCATAAGTTTACCCCGTCCATTCCATCATTGCCAATATCCTGGCGCGATGCTCAACCCTTTCTTAAAGCTTTAGAGAATTCAGGTGTTCCTGCTTCGACTCTTGGAAGACATTGGTCTGGTGCCTATTCCGGAGGTTATTATTCCGGTCCTACCACTGCTGATGTTAATCTTTATAACCTACAAAACTATACCATCGCACCCATTTATAATGTCATTGCTCGCATGGATGGTTCCACTAAATCAAGTGACATTATCATCGGAAACCATCATGATGCCTGGGTCCTTGGCGGTGCAGGTGATCCAAACTCAGGTTCAGCCGTACTGCTTGAGCTTGGTCGATTGCTGGGTAATCTCCGCAAATCCGGCTGGAGACCTCTCAGATCTATTGTACTGGCTTCTTGGGATGGTGAGGAGTATGGTCTTCTTGGTTCTACTGAATATGGCGAGGATCACGCTGATGCCTTGAAGAAAAACACTTTAGCATACTTGAACGTTGATGTCGCCGTTGCGGGACGTGATCTAGAGGTATCAGCTTCTCCGTTGTTGGAACGTATCTTCAGAAAGGTTACTAAAAAGGTCCACACTCCAAATGGTAATCTGCTGTCTACTGAGTGGAAAACCTCGGAACGCGGCGACGTGGTTAACGCTTTGGGCTCTGGTTCTGATTTTACTGTCTTCCAAGATCACCTTGGCATTCCGTCTTTGGATTTTGGCTTTGGTCCTAATTCAACTGATCCTATTTATCACTATCACTCTAATTATGACTCTTTCACTTGGATGAATGAACTAGTCGACCAAAAATGGGAGTACCATGCGCTAGCTACTCGTGTTCTAGGACTTATGGCCGTCGAATTAGCCAATGAGCCAATTGTTGACTTCTCAGTCTCAAATTATGCAACCTCAATTAGGAAATATCTTGCTCGTATCCGAGAAATGGTACCTACTGAGTGGATAAAACCTGATGATTTGCCGATATTTACCGATGATATTCGTTATAGCGACTCAGATTCTGAATGGGAACGTTTCGGTAAGGATCAGCGTCGTTACTGGAAGAATTTTGGCAAAGAACAACGACGCAAATGGAGAAATTACGGTGATCATGAGTCAGATTTTCCTGGTATGCCTAAACAGCCTGATTCTCCTGATGATCGTGAAGGCTGGGAACGTTATGGACGTGAACAACGTCGTTACTGGAAGAACTATGGTCGTGAACAGCGCCGTAAGTGGAAACATTACCATGATGAGAATGATGAGCCTGATCTGTCTGAGCTACCCAAGCAACCTGATTCTCCTGATGATCGCGAAGGCTGGGAACGTTATGGTCGTGAACAACGTCGTTACTGGAAGAACTATGGTCGTGAACAGCGCCGAAAATGGAGACATGTCAATGGAGACAATGAGGATGATGAACCTGACT